>BQNB010012260.1:0-41008 GCA_026074375.1 Tanacetum coccineum | reverse complement strand
TACATTTCAACTAAATTTGTATAGTACATCTATCCTTGTTTGATTATTTATATAAACACTTTGTTCTAAAAGTGCTATTATCAACCTTAACTGAGTTGAAGATTTTTAAACATGTTCATTCATTAACCATATATATGCAAATATATATAAACTGTTTGAAGATATGGTTCATCAAAGATTTTAATAAAGTGAGTTCTTATGTTAATTTGTAGAATTATGGCGGGAAGAAGCACACGTAGCAACACTGCCAACAACACTAACCCTCCCAATGAGACAACAAGTGAAGTAGCCCGACAACTTAACACCGCATTGCCAAATCTGCTAACTCAACTCGCTGAAGCCCTTGGAGGTAACTGAGCAAATTAAAGAGACCTCACCCAAAGCTGCAATTTCAAGATATTCAAGTCTTGTGGTGCCAACTAGTTCTTCGGCACAGAAGGTGCAGTTAGTTTGTTAACATGGTTTGAAGGCATGGAGTCTGTGCTTCATATCAATAAGTGTCCCTCAGAAAGCCAAGTCGAATTCGCGTCTTGTATGCTGCATGGCCGTGCCTTAACTTGGTAGAACACATTAGTTCAAACTCAAGGATGGGCAGCTGTTATAGCCCAACCTTGGGAAGACTTTAAGAAGTTGCTGATGGAAGAATATTGTCCTGATGATGAAATTCAAAAGCTGGAATATGAGTTCTGGAACTACAAGATGGTTGGATCAGATATTGACGGGTACACGGCTAGATTTCATGAGTTGGCAAGGTTAGTGCCACACATGGTTACTGATAACGCTCAAATTATAAATGTTTTTATATGCGTTATCAATGATTTTATATATATAAATTCGTTAATTATAAGAACTTTTGGTGTAGAATAGAATATATTTGTCATTGTAGGTTCATGTGATGTGTCGTGGAAGAAAACGGAAGAATACAAGAAGATTTGAAGCTTAAACAATGAAATAACTGAAGATAAAGATCTCCCGACACCTGTTCACTGTTTTGGTCATAACTCGGTCATAAGAACTCCGTTTGACGCGATTCTGGCGGCCATGCGAAGAGAATTCAATTATCTACAACTTTAAAAAAGGCCAAGTGCTGAAATTACACTAAGTACGCCGCACTTACAAAAATGTGCGGCGCACTTTTCATCAAATTTAAGATAATTAAAGGCAATTAAATGCTAAGTGCTTTAACACCCGATGTGCGGCGCACAAATAAGTTTATGCGGCACACTTTGGCTCCTGAAAAGCCTATAAATACCCTCTTTGGCTCCCTCATTTCGCACACTCTCACCCTCAAAAACCCCACAAATTTTTGAACATATAATATAGGTGTTATTTGTGATACTTGGCTTGACAAACACAGGAACCAAAACACCCCATTCAAACGCCAATCACCACCATCGTATCACCACAATCTTCACCACCAATTTCCAGAAACAAACATTTTTTCTCACACCTCATACATCCATTTCCAGAATCTAACACCCATATACTTAGAGAATCGACCATAATTCTTCAAGTGTTCATCATAAAACCCATTGCCAAACACCTTTTTTCCGTCTACCATTGTTGTTGCCGCTGAATTCTTAGGATATTGGTGGTATATTTCGGTTGGTTACAAATTATAGGGAGTAGGCTTGATATTGGAATCACTATTTAATGTTGGAATTGGTTATTTAGTCAAATAATTGTTTATTGATCTTTTGTTCTCATAAAATTTCGTTAACAAATCGTTGGTACATTCTTATTTATATTTATGATGAAATATTCTGAGTTTATCATTTATAATACGGTTGTTATGAATATGAACATGGAGTAGATGTATTATGTTTGTTTGGGCAATATGTGATCTTGGATATAGAGCGTTTGGATATATGTTTATTGAATTGGTAAAACATATTTTATATAAGAATATAGGCCGAAAGGGTTCTTTTATATATGTATTTAATCATTCCACTAATTATATTGGTTATAAATATAACACCTCATGTTTTAGGTCATTGTATAACATTATGTAATTTACAATTTATTTTTAGGGTTTTATGCGTTTGCTTTTAAATCGTAATCGTTAAGCTAAATCGCGTAAACTAAAAATGATCATTCAATGTAAACGGGCATTAAACAATTAAATGTTTACATCAAGCAAGTGTTATATGATTATTTAGAGGATAATTATTATCATTGCACATTTTATTTTTATTGGTTACGTTAAGTGTTTACGTTTCGCGATAAAGTACGTTTAAGCCTTCCCGGAAGCACGTTAACTTATCTACGCTTCATCCAATACCCAAAATTTGTACCCAATACTTAAAGTTTATTTAAAAACTTCAATTATTTATCACATTATACATATTATTCATGAAAGAATTCAAACCAAACCCTACAATGTACAAGTTATACATTTTTCTAAGTCTATACTACATTATACTTCATATAATGCAAGTATACATTATATAAAAGACTAAAAGCATATCCTAACTTATACACATATATAATTTCATGTATAATGACTAGGAAAGCCAAGATGAGACCAAGAACCATCACAAATATCTTCATAAAAGATCTAGCATGCCACTTGATCTCATGACTAGCTTTTCTTATCCAAGATAAGCTCTAGCTTTTCTTCCATGCATTCTTATCCTTGCCACCTTTCATATGACCAACTAGGCACACAAATATCTTCTATTAATAGTATATATACACATGCATGTACATAGAAGGCTCACACTTGCTTTCCTTAGCAAAACAAAAAGCAAACAATCTCTCTTCCTCCTCTCTTAAACCCACGGCATCAAACCACAACCATACTCAATCCATAACTTGATTTTATTTCACCATATTAGTGTTTACATATCATACTTAAGGTATTCTAAGAAGAATTAGAGGGTTGGTTAAGCTTTGAAAGGGTTTTAACAATATATTGCAAGATTAGGGTTTTATAAGGAAATTAGGGTTTTCAAGTACGCTAGCTTTGGTTCTTAATCTAAACAAGGGTTTAGCTTATGTTTTCTATCATCATTGTTCATCATAAGGTCCTCTTCAAACCTTTATCTTTTCATTTTCATGATTATATGTGTTCATATGTTCTACTTAGTTAAATCACCATCTAGGATACTTTTGAATATGTAAAATGAATATTTACTTATGATTAGTATTTTATGAACTTATTTACATGTCACATGGATGCTAATATGATGTTAAAAGGGATGTATAAGTGTTTTAACATGTTGTTTAAGTATAAACATGTATATGTACAAATTAGGGTTTCTAATGTTAACTTATGAGTTACAAGTGAAAATGGTAGTTAAACTTGTTATCTTGAACACACTTGAGTAAAGTATGATCTAATGGACTTTATATATGTAAAACATAAGATAGAAATGTTGTGAAGTAGTTGTAATAAGGTGTTGAAGCTTAATGGTACAAAAATCAAGCTTAAAACATGTCTAAATCACAAAACCTCAAACTTTCTGTTTTGGTTCGATTTTGGAAGCAGCCATATTATGTTTTATAAAGATAGTACATCTCATAAGGATTCCAAAATGATAAGAAACTCGAAAAACGGATTAATAACGAAGAAGATACACTAGTTACGAGTTTACGACGCTAAATACTTTATAAAACAAATTTTATAAAAAGTTACTATTCATGGCAGAAACTTATACTTTGTAAACATCAATAATATGATAAAACTTTCAATTACGAGAACGTGTTCGAAAGAATCGCTAAAAACGGAGCTATAACGAATAAGATACGACTAAAACGGGTTTTACGTTAATTAAAAGTATAAAAACGATTTTATAGCTGTTATGAACAGTAAAACACTATTCATCACAGAATCTCAAAAACCTAAAAATGTGATTTTATGATCACTCGTCTTAATACGAAAGCGTGGGCGTAAGAAACGCGAGAAACGGGCTTAAAACGACAAAGTTATGTCATCATTTTTTCTAAATGGCGTAATTATAAAACGTTTTTACTTTTATAAATTAATCGATATTCACGTAAAACGATTATATGTGATATAGCAATATTAGGAAATATATAAGGGTATATTATTATCAGAAGTGGCTATAATTACTAGGGAATTTCATATGTTGAGTATGCTTCTTCGGATGGCGTATGAGAAGTTGTGGATATAACGATTTAAAGTGTCCTAACTCCTCGTATTACATCATGTCATGACCTCTTAAATTTATGATAGACCTTAACGATAGTACGATTGATAACATATAGTATTATATACATTTTGTTGTTAGTACAACGTACTTGAATACTGATTCGACGCTATATAACTAGGTTTCCATTCGGAGCGTTAGCGTAGACTGCGTTTTTACTTGGGATATTTTGTTTATCAGTTTACACACCTTTCAGCAAGGTGATGTCATAGCCCCATGTTTTACAATTATTAAATTAAAAGTTTTTGGGGTGAGAAACATATGCATGTTTTACAAATTGGACGCAAGTGTACATTTTATCATGATTACGTGTTGCCTAAGTAGCGATAACCCACTATGCCCATGAATCATGAACTGTCAATTACTGGAATGTGAGCGCGAATGATTATAGATAGATCTATTTGGGATTGACCTCCCCGTTCGGGTGACTAGCTATCACTGGAAACGAACGTATATCATGTCGGATACTGGATGTTACGGGTTGAACATCATCACGGGCAATGTAGGCAATATTTATATATTGTATTCAATTATGTCGAGCTTCGGTGTCATGAGCTTAGGCAAACGTAATTGCATTTTGTGATGTCTGCATCTGTTGCATTATCACTGGGAAAGTCTTGCGGTCCTGCATATACATTTACATAAACCTATGAAATTCACCAACTTTATGTTGACGTTTTTAAATGCAATGTTTTTTAGGAGGTCATTAAGCACGAGGTGCGAATGTTACATTGGTGGTTATATTTTGAAGTCATGCATTAAAGATTTAGTCGCATTACATTTTGTATATCTGTTATGGGCTGGAAATCTTTGTAATAATAACAAGTAAACAAGTAAAGCTTCGGGCTTTTGTAACACATACTTTATTAAATCCAATGTATCAATTTTAAACGACTTTTTGGTCGTTCTTATATTATCTTGTGTTATTGATCTGAGAAGTAACACGCCCTAGACCCTTATTCCGCTGCGACCTAATTTGGGGGTGTTACACTATTTGTCTTGTGTATTTTGTTTAACACCAATTAAATATGTATCCCATGTCTTATCTTACCCTTTGTAAAAATTCAAACCTTTAGCCTGCTCGAGTTAAGGAAAGAGCATTCACATGTGTCTCGTCCATGGATTTGGCCGAGCATGTGTGGTTTTCTCGCCTTTTCTGGATCAGTGGTATCAAAAAGAATCAATCGGTTGTTTAAACCTATGTGTGTCACCCATGTTGCCTTTTAGAGCTGTTTAGACCCTAATTCTAATTGGTGCAGATTTGTATACTTTCCAAGCTTATGATAGAATACATGTTATAACAGTGTAGTTGAGTGATCGCCCTGAAAATGAAACTCTTAGACTAGTGAGAGAGTTGAGTGGTTTTGATCCCCTTTTCGTGAGGTGTTCGGCTTTGACATTTCTAACATAAGTAAATTATAAATTCATTTCTCTGAGTTAAATTGGGAAAATCTTTTTATGAGATATTCTAACAGTTCTACTTGCAGGAAAGTAGATGTCAAGTGGGGGATATTTGATAACATCAAATAACTAACACTTTTCCATATCAAATCCCATGATTATTGATTTGTTTTATATAGTTTTAGTATGGATTTGATACTTAAAATGTTCATATTTACATTTACAAGATATACAAGGCATTGGAGCGAAATGACGTGGATAATGGATGCTTCTATTGAAGAAATACATATGTAGATATTCACTTATGATTTGGAGTTATTATGAAAGGCTTGTGAAAGAATTATCTAAAGAAACGAAGCTAAAAAGTTGAAGAAATGCTCCTAAGATATCTCTGGAAATGTGCTCTAGTATTTTGACCATAACTTCTTCATATTAACTCCTTTGAAGTTGATTCAAGCGGCCATGAAAAGAGGAAAAGTAATATCTACAACTTTTATGTTTTGGGTTAAAGCCGGATCACAAATGATGAGTCACAAGTTTGCAATAACTACAATTATGTTGCAGGGTTACGCAGTAACCAAACACTTCAGTTACGCCATAACCACATCCGTTACGCAGTAACCAAACACATCAATTATACCATAACCGGACACGTTGGAGATAACTCATCCTAGTCATGGTTACGGCGTAACCAAACACATCCTTTACGCCGTAACCAATTTTAAGCATTCATCATGAAAAGTCTACATCAGCATGATTACGGCGTAACCAAATGCATTAGTTACGCCGTAACCAGTCAGAAACCTATAAATAAAGGCCAAATTCGATCTTAAGAGTGATCCTTTCTTCCTCCCATCTGAGAGGACGACTGGGACATCACCCCAAGTTGTTTTCCAGCACTCACCAGCCATTCTAGAAGATAGAATCCGGTCTCGATCATCAGCATCATACTAGTTTTGTAACACCCCCAAAATGGGTCGCAGCGGAATATGGGTTGGCGAGTGTTACTTCATAGATCAATAGCACGAGATATGAGAACGACCTCTATATGAGTCGTTTAAAATTAATACATTGGATTAAATAGACTTGTTTGTTACAATAGCCGAAGCTTAAATAGTTCATCCGTGAAAAGTAAAGATTTTAAGACATAACAAATATTCCCAAAAGGTATTACTGCCATCACAAATTCTTTATAGTAATGATCCAAAATGATGACACCAATTGCATATCCTTGTTTCTCGTACTTATTGACGGAAGAAAAACATGCTTTAAAACGTCAACATAACGAGTTGGTGATATTCACAGGTTTAGTAATTGTTATTAAAATAGGACCACAGATTTCCTATGTAAGTATTGGAACACAATACAATTCTTAAAAGTAATTTACGAATGCACTAATCTGTTCATGACACCGAAGCTGGACATATATGTATGCAATTTAATTGCACTCTAAATGTGCCCATGTCAGGATGTTCAACCCGAACATCCAAATTGTTCGAATGTATACGTTTGGTTGTTTCAGTACCTCCAAAACTGATGAAGCGCTACTCACCCGAACGGGGTGTCAATCCCAATTTAGATCTATACATAACCATTCGCAGCTCGCTAACTAGCAATTGACTAGTTTCATGATATAGGGGGCAATAGTGGGTTTTTTCGATACTTAGGCCAACTCGTATTATGTTTAAATGAGTACTTGGTCCAAATGTTTAAAATGATGCATGTTTACTCACCCTTTAAGTGTGTAAAACAATTGTAATTGTATAAAAGAGGGGGGGGCTCTATGAAACTCCACGTAAGTGAAGATTGATTATCTAAATCATGTAAGCAATCGCTCGGTATTTGAATGGCATCCATATTTTAATTATAGGTCGTTATGGAGTTTATGTATTTTCATTATTTTTTACAAGCATCACATGC
The DNA here is from genome assembly GCA_026074375.1 of Tanacetum coccineum. NCBI lineage: Eukaryota > Viridiplantae > Streptophyta > Magnoliopsida > Asterales > Asteraceae > Tanacetum > Tanacetum coccineum. The sequence continues at coordinate 33,515 of BQNB010012260.1, read as the reverse complement.
CGTATTGTTACACCACACACTAATGTTTTTATTAATTCTTTAAAAGTTAAAACAATAATTAACTCGTACTTTGTTAATTAAAAAGTATATGTACTTGTACCCGTAAAGAAAATCTTATTTTTATTTACTAATGCATCATTCGTAAAAATGTATGATTTAATAATGAAATTTCATTATTAAATTAATTGTTTTATAAAAGATTGTATAAGAATAAAAGTAATATGCGCGATTTTTAAAACCTCATATCTTTATTGTTTCGACTCCGTTTTATACGTTTCTTATGTCCTCGTCTCCGTATTTAAATTTAATTTATCAAAAAATCATATCTTTAAAGGTTAATTCCTCTGATGAACTGTAAACTCTTTTAATGTCTTTACGTTTATAAAATTATATTTTTATTAAATTAATTATTCGTAACCTTGTTTAATTCATAACTCGTTCCATATAGTTCCGTTTCTCGAAGATCCTTATGTCCTGGATTTGTATTAAGAATAATTTATCAAAATATTATATTTATTTAAATTTAATATTTGTGATCAGTAGTTAGTTTTTTTCTGTTCACTAACAGTTTATAAAATTTATTTTACTTAGAAATGAATTATATATAACTTGTTGAAAATCGTAACTTGCTCGTTATAATTCCGTTTTTCGAGATTCTTTTTGTAGTGAGTTTTGTATTAGAAAATTTATCAAAATATTAGATTTAATGGGATTTTTACTCTGATGAACAGTAACTTTTACTGTTCATCACCAGTTTTATAAAATTGTTTTTATAAATTAATTTAGATATAACTTGTAAATCCGTTAACTTGTTCGTTATAATTCTTTTTTTTTCGAGTTCCTTACATGCTCACGATCCTTGTAAAGAGCACTATTTTTATAAAATATAAAACATAGGGTTTATGGTTCGAATCCAACAGTAGGTATTAAAATAAAATTAGGGTTTTCAATTTATAAAGTTAGTTTGTATTTATTTTTACTTGAAGACCTTGCATCATAATTTCACCAAGTGTTGTACCGTATATCTTACATGTATTTAGTCCTCTAAATGTTCATGTCATTTGTCCATATGAAATCATCAAATAATTTATATAACTTAAAAATGAATCTAGGTGGTGATTAACTTATACAACAAGTATGTACACAATAGAAAATGAATGATTGAACATGGAATACTTTAAATAGACCTTTTAGAAGATAAGTAGGATGATGAACACAAGATGTAAACCCTAATCAAGCCTTCAAAATCAAAACCCTAATCAAGAAAACCCTAAATATGTTTTCTTGATTATTCCTTGTTAAACCCGAATCCAAGCTTGCCAACACCTTGAGTAACCTTAGGTAACATTGGAATGAACACTTGAATGCTTGGAATACCTTGGATGCAAAAATTAAATGGAACCCTAATACACAATATGTATGCCGTGGGTTTGGAGCTTCTTTTGGGAGAGAAAGATATGTTTTTCTTGCAAATGGAAAGAGTAGAAGCTAGTTACATATGACTTCCCTTTTATAGCATCTTGGAAACCATTAAACAACCTTAAATGAAACCATGGGGACTAATGGTAGTTTAAGGGACAAGGTGTAAGAGCTCTCCTCCTCCCTAGGAGGAGGGTACTCTTTGACAAGCCAATTACTTGATAAATGTACTTAAGGTACATTAGTGTAAGAGTTAACATGTGTAGAAAGGAAGTTAGTGGGGATTTTGCATTTCTTTCTTATGTAAACCTTTAGGTCCGGTTTATAAGGGATATAAGTGAGCAAAATAAATAAATTTTGAGTATTGGGTATAAATGTGGGTATTTGTTTGAGTGTAGATGGGTAAGTAAAGGTTGATTACGGGGTTACGATCCGAATGTATTTTTATTGCGAAAAGTAAGGTTTTACGTAACCAACAAAAATAAATTATCGAATGTTATAAAATTATACTCCTAATATCATATTACACTTGCTGATGTGAAAACTTTTATTTGTATTGAATGTAGTTTACATTGAACGTTGATTTTTAGTTTAAGAGATTTAACTATAAGATAATAATTAAAAATGACGCGTAAAACTCTAAAAATAAATAATGGAATTATTAAAGTGTAAATAACCTGGAAAATGTGAAATGTTCAGTCTCCACCCTTAGGGAGCCTTGTACAAGGCTCAAGTGCAACATTCTTCGAAGGTGCGGTTTTTGGGAAGAGGTGCGGATACTATTCCCTGAAACTGTTCTTGGAGTTTACCATGTGAACTCAAGGACCTCTCTTGGTTTACATCGAACTTTGGATTATGGGGAATACGTATTCACTTACTCTCTTGAAATCTCACGCCTCCAAGATTTCCACTGGTTCTTACTACAAAGTGGAGTATTATTCATCAATGTGTATTTCATCTAACTGGAACTGCTAATGGCTCGTCGGATAAACACTTCTTTAGATTGGATACATGAAATATGCTATGAACCCTGCTTAACTGTTGAGGTAGTTCGAGTCTATAAGCAATCGGTTCACCACTTTGGGCTAAAACCTTGAAAGGTTCGATATAACCTCGGGCTTCAAACTTTCCCCAGTTTTTCCAAAAACGTAACGACACCTTTCCAATCGGTGATACCTTTAACATAATCTCGATCACCATACTTGAAATTCTAAGGCTTAACGCCTCCATCCGGGTATCTCTTTTGGCGATCACGAGAGCTTGCATTTGTGTTTATTTTGAATAATCTTCGCGGTTGTTTCTTGGAACAGTTCTGGACCAGTGAGTGCCGAGCATCTCGACTTTGGCCCAACACACAGGCGGATCGAAACTTTCGGCCATTAAGCGCCTCGATGGGGAGGCAACTTTAATTACTAGCATGGTTAACTATTGTTGTACGGAGAATTTCATATCAGCGGTAAGTGTATTACCCAAACCATTCCCAAATTCTATCACACAGCGCTCGTAACATATCTCAAGAGTTTTGTATTGGTTCTTTCACTTTGTCACATCAGTATCTGGATGGTTGTCGTACTCAATATCCAAGCCGGAGTACCCATAGCTTTTGAAATAGACCTCAGAAGTTTGACGCGTTTAACCGGGGGTCACGTTCACAAATGATCGAGACTGGATATCCCATGCCTTGTGATCCATTCTTTCAGTCCAGTCTTGGTAGTTTGTTCATAGGGTCAGTTTCCCTTATTGGTAAAAAGTGTGCAGACTTAGTGAGTCGGTCTACAATAACCCATATGGTGTCGTTTCTACTTTGCGTTCTTGGGAGTTTGGTGACAAAGTCCATTGTGATATTTTCCCATTTCCATTGAGGAATCGCTGGTCTATACAAGTAAGCCAGATGGGTTTTTGGTGTTCGCTTTGACTCTTATAACACGTCATACACTTGCTAACATATTTGGCAATGTAAGTGCTTCATGTTAGGCCCACACAGTATAGTTGCTTAATGTCTTGGTACATTTTATCGGAACCCCGGTGGTGAAACAGAATCTTTCGGACTTGTGGGGATCATGCATAATCAGAAGTCTTAGATCACCATAGGCGGACCTATCCTGTTGTTTAGGCACAAAGTTCCGTCTGCCTGCGGTTCCAACTTCTCCTTTCCTGGGCTTTTTGGGTCCTTGAATTCTCAATCAGCATTCCTCCTAGTTGTCGGGACTTGAGTTTTCTGGTTTTCTTGCCTCTATCTGGCTCCAAAATCCGAATTGGGAAGGTCCAAACCGATTGTCTTAACTAAGCCCGAACTTTGTAATGGCTTTTATTCGTTCCTTTATGCTCAATGCATCGGCCACTACATTTGCCTTTTTCCTGGGGGTTGATAGCGGATTTCACCAATCAATATTCACTAAAAGATTCCACAACGGCGCTTGTCTCATGTTTAATTCCTTCTGATCGAGGATGTGTTGTGTAAAAATTTTGTGGTCAGTGAACATTGCACATTTTTGTCACCGTACAGATTATGCTCCAAATCTTTAGAGCGATACTACTTAGCCGCCCTAACTCACAGGCATGAGTGGTGTAATTTTTCTCATGACTTCTTTAGTTGTCGTGATGATAAGCAATCATCTTTTTTCTCTCTTATGCATTAGCACTGCGCCCAACCCTATTGATTGAAAGCGTCACAGTAAAGCAGATGATAAAGTCTTATTTCCTTCGGGTAACGCTTTTTAAATTCGTGCATTGCACAACTTTATGCTTTATCAACTGAAAAGCTGCCTCTGCCTTGTCACTAATTCAAACATGATCTTCTTTTGAGTCAGCTGGTCATTGGCTTGGCGATCTTGAGAATCATTCAAAATGAATCTTCGATTGTGCTGCTAGGCCCAAAAAAATGACGCAATATCTGTTGCAGACTTTGGAGATGCCCATTCTTTGACGAATTCAATTTTGGCAAGGATTACATGAATACCCTGTATGTCGTTCACATTGACCTAGAAACTGTACTTTAGGGATCAAGAATTCGCCATTTAGAGAATTTTGGCATACAATGTTCCTTCTTAAGCAACTCCATGATTAACTTGAGGGTGACTATGCATGCTCTTGCTTGTTTCGTCGAAGGTATTTCCAGAAATATCGTCAATATAAGGACAATTACGAACTTTTATCCAGGTATGGGTTGCACACCCGATTTTGAGATACATAATTACTGCAGGTTTGCATTAGTCAAACCAAATGGCATAACTTGAAATTCATAATGTCCATATCGAGTTCTGAATGCGGTCTTTGGGATGTCTTCTTCACGAACTCTTAGTTGATGATAACCCGACCTTAGGTCGATCTTTTGAGTAGATACTTAAAATTGTAGTTGATCGTACTAATCATCAATCATGGGAAGCGGGATAAAGGTTCTTTACGTCAGTTTATTTAATTCCCGGTAATCAATGCACATCCGGAATGACCCATCCTTCTTCTTGACAAACAAGACCGGAGCTCCCCAAGGTGAGGAACTGGGTCTTATAAAGCCTTTGTCGGAAAGTTCCTTCAGTTGATTCGACAATTCTTTCATCTCGGACGGTGCTAATTGATAAGGCGCCCGTGTTATAGGTGCAGCACCAGCAGGTTTTCAAATCGATTTGAATTTTTCTTGTCGGGAGCTTGGTGGTAATACACGCAAGGTCCTCAAGAATTACTTCGAGGATAATCTTGAATGTTTGGTACGTCTTCAAGTGCCTTCTCCTTTGAATTATCTTTCGGCCATCCCTTTTTGGTATTATGTACCAAAATGGACATGGTTATTCATTTTAGCAAGTGACCTTTGGTTTTGGTATTCTTGATGATGTTTAATTCGGGAACGTGTCGTGTCGCTTCCGTCAATATGAACATTAATGTTTTCATTTCCCCATGGGAATACGAACATCTTATATGGCATAAGTCTATTCATTGGCATGATAATTTTGGCAACCCAATCCATTACCATAATTATGACGTTGAAACTACCAAGTTATATGGGCATTAGGTTGATGTTGAATGGGTGATTTAGTAAATTCTCTAATGGCGAGCGAATTTGATAGCGAACTGTCCTAGGGAAACTAATGATGCGTCTTGGCTTTTGAGACAGGATTTAATGTAAGATATTGTCGACTTTCAACACTGAGATGGCGTAAGGGTCTTTTTAGTTGCTATGATTACTAACATTGTTTTTGTGTCAATCACGTTTATATGAAATACGTACAACAAAGCTTGATTATAAATAGGAAATAGTTGCTGACAAAAGTTTTATGGTGACTATTCTTAGCATGGCATGGTCCTTCCTGAATTATACATAGGTGATCAGGTTATGTGTATTTGAGGGCTAACGATGCGATGCTTATTTTCGTCAAAATTGTGTTATGCATAAATAAGTATCAAAGAGTTTTTATAAGATGCCAAAATAATTCACAAGGTGGATGTTTATGGTATGGTTGATGAATGAATATAAAATGGTTTCGCGAAGAATATCTATGATTGGTTTATATGTCGATACTAAATGACTTATGGGTATGGACAATAAAGTAATTTTTTGTGATGAAAACGGTTTCTTAAGGTTTAGGACAGGTAATTCATAAATTGGTTAGTAACGTTGCTTTTGAAGATGTTTTGCAATATAGTATACATGATGTCAAGAGGTTACTTCATTAAGATGATGGTGAGGGAGGGAATTGAAAAAAATAAATAATGGTTAGTAAACCTTGTTATAAGTTAACGACGACTAAGTCTTTTACGTTTTGAAAGTATTTGTTTGATGTGGTTTACAAGTGATGGTAATTTGTTATTAACACACAACGTGAAATAATTTATTAAATGTTGGCTAAAGTTTTATAAGTGATGGTTTATAAAATGTTTTTTTTATTTTTTATTTTTTTTTATTTATTTTTTTTTCCATGGTAATACACAAAAATAGGTTATTAGGTAACTGTTAATATATGGTTATGTGTTGGGTATTAAGGACATAGTTAATAAGGTTGGTATCTTATTAATGATAGTAAAATAGTCTATTACAAAAGTAAAAAGTTTTCTTAGTGATAGTTTAAAAATAATTTATAAATTGCGTATTTATTACAGTTAGTGAACTGTATATTTATTTATGATAGTAAAGACGATTATTACAATTTTTAAGGTTTGGGGGAATGTTTTCAAAGCAACTGTGGAATTGTTTATAGAACTTTAGTTTTATCGACAGATGGTAAACAGTTTGCAAATCATAGTATACATGGTTTATAAAATTGATGCTTATTATTAGATAACCAGGTAGTTTGTTAAATGGCATCGGCTTTGTTTATGTGACGACACTAAAATCGTTTATGAGATGATAACAAAATAGTTTCCAAAGGAATCACGTGACAGTTCATAATGTAATTGTAAGGAGTATATGTTGTGATAACAAATTGTTTACGAATCTATAACAAAATAGTTTTTTTTTTTTTAAATTTGCCCATTTGTGCAAAACATTTTTAAGAGACAAAAAATTAGTTTTATTGTTGTGACCTTGATACGTTTCTTAAAATCATAATGTTTTTTAGTATAGGGTTTGCATGTATATTTGAAGAGTTGAAATAAAATTGACGAAAGTTTTCATATACCATTAATTCGATAGTAATTGGGTTCTTTTGTTATATTCCCACCAAAAGAATACATGATTTTCTTAATACTAAACATCTCAAATACAAGCTAGTATATAAATCATGAGCAGGATATCTATGAGTGTCAGTCGAGTTGAATGGTCACGAGCTCCTTGAGTTTCATAAAAGTCCTCTCGGTCCTGACGGCTATGGACTTTGACGCAGCCAACTGCTGCTCCAATCTTAACACGAGATGTCTTCACGTTTACGAGTATTCTTCTCGATTGCCTCTGTAGTCTTAAATCTAGTACGCAAGGAAGCATTTTCTGCCCTCAGCAATGTTGCCCTAAATATCAGAGCGTAGCTCAATTCCTGTATGGGCTTCCTAATAAATGCTCTTGTATGCCTCGTTTATTAGCCTCCCGTGTTGGGATTACTTTTTATTCTCCTTACACAACTATTGTTTTTTGTTGTGTCCCATAATGGGATTGAGGAAAAGCAACTGCAGCGACGGGCTCTGGGTGAATGACATCTACCTGGATATCGATCGGGTCCCCAAGATTCTCCTCAGCAGAGATGGGAATATTGGATGTAGCCATTACATAGACAAGCAAGAGTTTTATATAATGTCTTTATATGAATCCCTGCAGGATGCGTGCATTATGAAAGGTACAACACGATGTACGATTGATGCTGTGTGAATGAATATGAACTCACATGGCAGTGATGGAAAATGAGACATGGCGAAAATAAAATGGGGGGAAATGCATCAATGGTATGTTATGGGACGATGGTATGAATGATTGGTGGTATATATCATTATAAGATTGATTAATTGCTTAGGGACATTCGAGTTTATCAGATTACCTTGTCTTTAAGAATGTTTAGTATTTTATATAATAACTCTTTTATAAATAGTGTAAAATATAAGCAATAGGCAGTGTAGTAGATATATTATACATCCAATATTTTTTATATATTTAAGACAATAATAATATACTTAATTTATTTTACAACATAGATTTTACATATCATGATAAGCATATAGCATATACCAACTAGAGCTACTCTAGTAGTGGTATGTGTTTGTACCCGTGAAAAACTTTCGTATGATGCTGTGTTTGTGTGATGAAATTGGTTATAGTCCAAGTTAAAAAATTTGGGACTGGTTCTCTATAACATAGGCTCTTGGATGCCAATCTGTTAAAAAACCCCCGAAAAGGGTCGCAGGACGAAATATTGGGTTGGCGAGGTGTTAATCATTGATCATAGTCACGAGATATGAGAACGGACCTCTATATGGAGTATTTAAAAATTTGATACATTGATTAAATAGATTGTTTGTTTACATTTGCCGAAGCTTTAATAGTTCATCGTGAAAAGTAAAGATTTTAAGAATATCAATATTCCCAAATGTAATGTCATCCAATTCTTCTATAGTAATGACTCATAATTGATGTCCACCAATGTTTCCTTGTTTCTCGTAATTATTGGACTGAGAAAAACATGCTTTAAAACGGTCAACATAACAAGTTGCGTGATTTCTCAGGTTTAGGAATGTATAAAATAGGACCACAAGATTTCAAATGTAGACATTTAACACTTACAATATCTTAAAGTAATTACAGTGAGTGCACTAAGTTTCATGACACCGAGCTGACATATATGTATGCATTTAATGCACTAATGTGCCCATGTAGTTGTTCAACCCGAACATCAAATTTGTTCCGACATGTATACGTCGTTATTTCCAGTACCTCGAATCTGATGTGCGCTATCTCAACACGTAAACGGGGATGTCATTTAAATAGATCTATTATAACTTCGCGCTCGCTAACTAGCAATTGACGTCATGATAGTGGCAATAGTGGGTTTCGCTACTTAGGGCCAAACTCGTAATTATGTTTAATAAGAGTTACTTGTGTCAAATGTCAAATGATGCATGTTTCTCAGCCCTAAAGTTGCTTAAACAATGTATTTGTATAAAAGCGGGGCTTATGTAACTCAAGTATGTGAATGTTTGATTATTAAATCAAGTAAGCGAATCGCCTCGGTAATTTTGAATGCAACTAATTAATATAGGTGTTTATGAGGTTTAATGTATTCATATAATTAAAACATTCACAGGCCGTTTAGTTTTCACATCCACTTATTAGTTTTTTATTAATTCTTTATAAGTTAAAAACAATAATTAACTGTACTTATGTTATTTACAAAGTTATTAATGTACTGTTTCCCGTAAAGAAAATCTTATTTTTATTTACTTGAATGCATCTTTGTTAAAAAATCTATGATTATATAATGATATTTCATTATTAAATTTATTGTTTTATAAAAGGTTGTATAAAAATAAAAGTAATACGCGCGATTTTTAAAACCTCATATCTTTATCGTTTCGACTCCGTTTTATACGTTTCTTATGTCCATGTCTTCGTATTAAAATAATTTTCAAAAACATCTTATTTATAAAGGTTAAACCTATGTTGAACAGTAACTTTTTCTGTTCATTACAGTTTTTATACAAAAACTTTTTTTTATACAATTAATTATTACTAAAACTGTTTTTTTAAATCATAACTCGTTCATTTATGTTCCGTATTCTCGAGATCCTTATGTCCTTGGATTAGTCATTAAGAAAACTTTATCAAAAATATTCTATTTATTAAATTTAAATCCCTGTTGACACAGTTGTATTTATGTTCATAACAGTTTTATAAATTAGTGTTTTCCATAGAATGATTTATTATAACTTGTTTTAAATCGTTACTTGATCGTTATAATTATGTTTTCATGTTCTTTATGTCCAGTGAGTTTTGTATTAAGAAAAAATTTATCAAATATTTGATTTATGCGGATTTTTAACTTGATGAACAGTAACTATTTACTGTTCATCACAGGTTGTTACTAATATTGTTTTTTTAAAATTAATTAGATTATAACTTGTAAAATCCGTAACTTGTTTGTTATAATTCCGTTTTTCGAGTTCCTTACATGCTCACGATCCTTGTAAAGAGCACTATTTTTATAAAAATATAAAACTTCAGGGTTATTTTTTTTTTTTTAACACTTTTATGGTTCGAATCCAACAGTAGTATTAAAATAAATTTAGGGTTTTTCAATTTATAAGTTGTTTGTATTTATTTTTACTGAAGACCTTGCATCATAATTTCGCAACGTGTTTGTACCGTATCATCATACATGTATTTTAGTCCTCTAAATGTTCATGTCATTTGTCCATATGAATATCATTAAAGAATTTATATAACTTTTAAAATTGAATACTAGGTGGTGTTTTAACTTATACAACAAGTATGTACAACAATAGAAAATGATACGATTGAACTTGGGAATAACTTTAAATAGACCTTTTAGAAGACTAAGTAGGATGATTGCACACATGATGTTAAACCTAATCAAGCTTCAAAAATCAAAACCCTAGAAAGAAAACCCTAAATATGTTTTCTTGTATTATTCCTTGTTAAAACCGAATCCTAGCTTGCCAACACCTTGAGTAACCCTTAGGGTAACATTGGAATGAACACCTTGAAATGCTTGGAATACATTGGATGCAAAAATTAAATGGAACCCTAATACACAATATGTATGCCGTGGGTTTCGGAGCTGCTTTTGGGTTGAGAGAAAAGATTATGTTTTTCTTTGCAATGGAAGGAAGTAGAAAGTAGATACTTATGATTCCTTTTATAGCATTTGGAAACCATTTTAAAACAACCTTAAATGAAACCATGGGGACTAATGGTAGTTTAAAGGACCATGTGTAAGAGCTCTCCTCCTCCCTAGGAGGAGGGTACTCTTTGACAAGCCAATTACTTGGTACATGTGCTTAAGGTACATTAATGTAAGAATTAACATGTGTAGAAAGGAAGTTAGTGGAGATTTTGCATTTCTTTCTTATGTAAACCTTTAGGTCCGGTTTATGAAGGTTATAAGTGAGCAAAATAATTAAATTTTGAGTATTGGGTATAAATGTGGGTATTTGTTTGAGTGTAGATGGGTTGTTTAAAGGTTGCTTCCTGGGTACGGGACTCGAAATGAATTTATTGCGAATAAACGTAAGCGTTTTACTGTAACCAACAAAAATAAATTTTGAAAAGTTATAAAAATTATACTCTAATAATCAATAACACTGGCTTGATGTAAACTTTAATTTGTATTGATGTACGTTTACATTGACGTTGATTTTTTAGTTGACGCGATTTTCAATTTAGTTATTAATTTAATTCGAACGCGGGTTGTAAAAACTCTAAAAATTAAATTATGGAATTTATTAAAGTTGTAAAGTATACCTGTAAATGAGAATGTTTCAGTCTCCAACGGTTAGGAGAGCCTTTGTCCAAGGTCAAGATGAACATTCTTGAAGGTGCGGTTTTTGGGAAGAGGTGCGGATACTTTTCCCGAAACTGATCTTCGCGTTCCCATGTGAACTCAGGACCTCTCTTGGAGTTACATCGAACTTTGATTATGGGAATACGACTTCACCTTAACTTCTTGATCTCACGCTCCAAATCTTCCCACTGGATTCTTCAACAAAAGTGGAGAGTTTATCATCAATTTTGTGGATTTCATCTTACGAACTGCCAATGGCTCGTCAGATATAAACTCTTCTTTAGATTGGATACATTGAATTATGCTTATGAACCCTGCTTAACTGTTTGAAGGTAGTGCGAGTCTATAAGCAACGTTCCCACTTTGGGCTAACACCTTGAAAGGTCAGATAATACCTCGGGTGCACACTGCTTCCCCGGTTTTCCAAAACGTACGACCTTTCATGGTGATACCTTTAACTTAAATCGATCTCCAACTTGAAATTCTTGAGGCTTACGCATCACTTCGGAGTATCTCTTTTGGCTGATCACGGAGCTGCTGCATTTCTGTGTTTAAATTTGAATAATCTTCTCCGGTTGTTTCAATGATACAAGTTACTGACCAGTGAGCGAGCATCTCCGCTTCGGTCCAAACACAGAAGGATCGCACTTTCGGCCATTAATGCGTCTCGAATGGGGCAGCTTTAATATAGCATGGTAACTATTGTTGTACGAGTATTCAACCGAGCGTGTAGTGTCCTTCCCAACCATTCCCAAAGTCTATCACAAGCGTCGTAACATTATCTTCAAAGAGTTTGTATGGTTCTTTCACTTTGTCCATCAGTCTCTGGTATGGTATGCCGTTACTTTATCCAGCCGAGTACTTAGCTTTATGAATTGACTCCAGAGTTTGAAGAGTAATCCGTGTTGGTACACGATCAAAAATGATTCGAGACTGGTATCCAATGCTTGTGACCATTCTTTAATAGTACTGTCTTGCTAGTTTGTCTCATAAGGGTCAGTTTCCCTCATTGGTAAAAATGTGTGCGACTTAGTGAGTTGGTCTTCAATTAACCCATATGGGTCGTTTCACTTTGCGTTCTTTGGGAGTTTGGTGACAAAGTCATTGTGCAAAAGCTGGTCGCCCACATTTCACTCCATGAGGTATCTCTGGTTGTACAGTTAAGCAGATGGTTTTGGGTCGGCTTCTGATTATTAAAAACGTCATACACTTGCTAACATATTTGGCTAATGTCAGCTTTCATGTTAGGCCAACAGTATAGTTGCTTTCATGTCTTGGTTGACATTATTTTCTGAACCGGGTGAACAGAATACTTGACTTGTGGGACTCATGCATAATCAGAGTTCCTTAGATCACCATAGTGCATAGGCAACACAAATTCCATGTTGTTTAGACACAATGTTCCGTCCGCACAGCGGGTTCCAAACTTCTCCTCTCTTGGGATTTTCTCGGGGTTCCTTCGAATTTCTCAATTTAACAATATCCTACGGTCTTCGGACCTTGAGGTTTTCAGGTTTTCTATGCCTTATCTGAGCCTCCAATAATAAGCTTGGGGAAGGTTCCAAACCGATGGACCTAATAAGGCCCGAAAACCCGTTTCGTAATGGCTTTATTCGTTCCTTTCTGCTCAATGCATCGGCCACTACATTTGCTTTTCCTGGGTGATAGCGGATTTCACAATCATAATCACTAAGCAATTCCAACCAACGGCGTTGTCTCATGTTTGTATTCTCTGATCAAGGATGTGTTGTAAACTTTTGTGGTCAGTGAATCATTCGCATTTTGTCCTGGATAAGATAATGCATCCAAATCTTTAGAGCGAATACTAATGCCGGACTATAATCCAAATATGAGTGCGTGTAAATTTGTCTCATGTATCTTTTGTTGTCGAGATGGTTAAGAAATCACTTTTTTCATCTTTGATTTCCTGCGACCAAACCCTTTGATTGAAGGTCACTAGTAAGCGTTAAAGTCTTCATTTCCTTAGGGGATCGCTAGAATTGTGCATTGCAAAACTTTTGCTTTATCAACTGAAAAAAGCATGTCTCTGTTGTCACTCCAGTCAAAAACTTGATCTTCTTTTGAGTAAGCTTGGTCATTGGCTTGGGAAATACAAAATACAGAGAGAAGGCGATGGTTATTGCGTTACGGATCTTTGAGGATCCTTCATTGAATCTTCGGTAGTAGGCCTGCTAGGCCCTAAAAATTTGTCGAATCTCCGTTGACATGACTTAAGGAGAATGCCCAATCTTTGACGATTCAATTTTGGCAGGATATACATGATACCCTACTGACTGTCGATCAATGGACAAGGAACTGTACTTTAGGGATCCTGAATTTTCGGCATTTTGAGAATTTAGCTTTACAACTGTTCCTTTCTTATGCGACTCCAAGATTTAACTTGAGGTGCTTTGCATGCTCTTGCTTGTTCTTCGAGTATTATCTGAATATAGTCAATAAAGAACTATTATGAATTTAATCCAGGTATGGTTTGCAACCCGATTCATGAGATCCTTAAATACAGCAGGTGCATTAGTAAAATCCAAATGGCACATAACTTGAAATTAATAATGTCCATATCGAGTTCTGAAATGCGGTCTTTGGAATTTCTTCTTCACGAAACTTTGTTGATGATTACCCGACCTCAGGTCGATCTTTGAGTAGATACTTAAACCTTGTAGTTGATCGAACAAATCATCAATCCTGGGAAGCGGATAACGGTTCTTTACCGTCAGTTTATTCAATTCTCGGTAATCAATGCACATCCAGAATGACCCATCCTTCTTCTTGACAAACAAGACCGGAGCTCCTTAAGGTGAGGAACTGGGTCTTATAAAGCCTTTGTCGGAAAGTTCCTTCAGTTGATTCGATAATTCTTTCATCTCGGACGATGCTAATTGATAAGGCGCCCGTGCTATAGGTGCAGCACCAGGTATCAAATATCGTTTTGTACTTTGTATATTGTCGGAGCTGGTGGAATACACGGCAAGTCCTCGAGATATACTTCGAAGGGAAAATCTTGAATGTTTGGTACGTCTTAAGTCGCTTCTCTTTGAATCGTTCTTGGCCTCCCTTTATGGTAATATGTGCCAAAAAGACATGGTTTCCACTCATTCAATAATTATATCCTTTTTAGAAGTACCTTTGGGTTTTGGTACACGAGATGATGTTTAATCGGGACCCGTGTTCGTTGTGCTATGTCACTATGAAACAATTAATGTTTCATTTCCCAATGGAATTCGAAAAAAAAAAAAACAACAAAATTAAAAATCAAAAAAAAAAAAAAAAAAAAATAAATAAAAAAACATAGTAAAAAAAAAAAAAAACAAAAAAAATAAAAAAAAAACAAAAAAAAAAAAAAAAAAGAAATACTCAAAAGGAAAAAAAAAAAAAACGATCTTCTTGGACAGTAAAGCTATCATGGCTATGATAATTTTTGACAAACCTAAATACCATTACCAATTATGTCGTTGAATACTTCCAGTTATTTGGGTTTTAGGTTTTGATGTTCTTGAATGGGTGATTTAGTAAATTATCTAATGGCGAGCAAATTTGATAGCGAATTGTCCTAGGATAACTTATGTTGCGTCTTGGCTTTTGAAGACAGGATTTAATGTTAAAGATTATTGTCGACTTTCCCCACTGAGATGGGCGTAAGGGTCTTTTTAGTTGCTATTGTTTTACTAACTTAGTTTCTTGTGTGTCAAACACGTTTATAGAATACATACACAAAGCTTGATATAAATAGGAAATTAGTTGCTGACAAAAGTTTTATGGTTGTCTAATTTTAGCTTTGGCTATGGTTCCTTCCTGAAATTATACATAGGTGATCAGGTTATGTTTATTTGAGGGCATAACGACTGCGAATTGCTTATTTTCGTCAGTATTATGTTATGAATAAATATGTATCAAAGAGTTTATAAGATGCCAAAATAAAGTCACAAGGGTGGATGTATGGTTGTTGATAGAACTGAAAATAAAATGGTTTGCGAGTGAAGGGAAGAAATGTTCTATGATGGTTTATTTGACTGATAGCTAAATGACCTTATGGGATGACAATAAAGTATTTTATGTGATGAAAACGGGTTTATAAGGTAAGGATCAAGGTAATCACATAAACTGTTAGTAACGTTTGCTTTTGAGATGTTTGCATAATAGTATACATGATGTCAAGAAGGTTACTTAATAAGATGATGTGAGGGAATGAAAAAAAAAAAATAATGGTAGTTGTAACTTGTTTATAAGTTAACGACGAACTAGTCTTTAGTTTATAAAGTATTAGTTGAGTGGTTTACAAGTGATGGTAAATTTGTTTATAACACACAAGTGAAATAATTTATAAATGTTGGCAAAAGTTTTATAAGGTGATGGTAAAAATTTTATTTTTATTTTTTATTTTTTTTTATTTATTTTTTTTTCCATGGTAATACCCAAATAGGTTATTAGGTAACTGTAAAATGGTTTATGTGATGGTAAGGACATAGTTAATAAGGTGGTATCTTATTAAATGATAGTAAAATAGTCTATTACAACAGTAAAATAGTTTTCATAGTGATAGTAAAATAATTTATAAAATGCGTATTTATAACCCGATAGTGAACTGATTTATTTATGATAGTAAGACAGATTATTACAATAGTGGAATTGTTTACAAAGCAACTGTGGAATAGTTTATAGAACTTTAGTTTATCGACGATGGTAAAACAGTTTGCCAATCATAGTAAAATGGTTTATAAAATGATAGTTTATAAAGCTATAGGGGTAGTTTGTTAAATGGCATCGGCTTTGATCATGTGACGACATAAAAATCGTTTATGAGAAAGATAACAAATTAGTTACAAAAGGAATCACGTGACAATTCATAATTGTAATTGTATAAGAGTATATGTTTGTGATACCAAAATTGTTTACGAATCTATAACAAAATAGTTTTTTTTTTAAAATTTGCCCATGAAGCAGTTTATAAGAGACAACGAAATAGTTTATTGTGTGACAGTGATACGTTTCATAAAATCATAAATGTTTTTGTAGCGGTTTATTGCATGGATATAGGTGTTGATTTAAAAATTGACGTAGTTTTCATTGAATACCATAATTCGTTAGATAATTGGGTTCATTGTTTCTTCCCACAAAAGGACTACATGTTTTCTTATATACTTATAAATCTCCAATACAAGCTAGTTTATATATCATGAAGCAGGATATCTATGAGTTGTCGTCCGTGTTGACTGGTCTCGGAGCCTCCTTGAGTTTCTTAAAGTCCTCTCGTTGCTGCTGAGCTAGGACTTGGAAACGCAGCACAACTGATGTCATCTTTAACACATGCCATAAGTCTCTTCAAGGTATCGAAGTTAATCTTCTCGGTTGCCTTTGTAGTCTTAATCTAGCACGCAAGGAAGCATTTTATTCTGCCTCAGCAATGTTGCCCTAAATTCGGAGCCGTCAATCCTGTGTCTGGGCATTCCTAATAAATGCTCTTATATGCTCGTTATAGCCTCCCGTGTTGGGCTTTTTTTTGTGTCCCCATAATAGAGCTGCAGGAAAAGCCAATGCAAGCGAACGGGCTCTGGTGTGAATGATCTTCCTAACCTGGATATCGAGCGGGTCCCCAAGAGTCTGTCCTAGAAGAGAGGGAATATTGGATGCAGTCATACCTGGCACAAGCAAGAGTTTTTTTAAATTCGTACTTTATAATGAAACCATGCTGGGATGCGAGCTTTGAAAGGTAACACCGAATGTACGATGATGCTGGTGATGAATATGCCCAATGGCAGTGATGGATGAAAATGCGACATGGCGAAATGGCTAAAAGCATACTCATGCCTTTCTATTACGAATCATCTACACATCAACATATTAAATTGCATCCTGGTATGATTGGACGATGGTTATGATATGATTGGTGGTATATATCATATAAGATGATTAATGCTTTGGATCCTAAGAGGTTTACAGCCATTCTTGTCTCTTAAGATGTTTTAGTATTTATATAATAACTCTTATATTAAAATAATGGAAAATTACGCAAAGGCAGATGTAAGTAGAGATTAATATTTAACTATAACAATCCCATATATAATTTATATTTCGACAATAATAATATCTTAACAAATGATAAACATGGTATACATTATTATGAAAGATATAGCATAACCAAACTTGCTGCAAATATTAGTGTTTGTATCTCGTGAAAATATTTCGTATGATGCAGGTTTGAAAATGGTTATAGTCCAAGATAAAAACAATTTGACCTGGTTCTCTACTACCTAGCTCTTGATGCCAATCTGTAACACCCCAAAATGGGTCGCAGCGGATTATGGGTTGGAGATGTGTTACTTCATAGATATTAGATACGAGATATAGAGAACGACCTTTTTTATGAGTCATTAAAATTGATACATTATTGGATTAAATAGACTTGTTTGTTAAAATAGTCGAAGCTTAAATAGTTCATCGTGAAAAGTAAAGATTTTAAGACATAACAAATATACCCAAAATGTTAATGCATCCAATATTTATAGTTATGACTCCAAAATGATGTCCACCAATGTATCTTTGTTTTCTCTTACTTATTGCCTGAGAAAAACATGCTTTAAAACGTCAACATAAAGTTGGTGAATTCACAGGTTTAGTAAATGTATAAAATAGGACCACAAGATTTCCAATGTAAGACATGTAACACATACAATATCTTAAAAGTAATTACGAGTGCACTAAGCTCATGACACCGAAGCTCGACCTCAAAATAATACATCATATTATTATTGCAATTCATGCACTAAATGTGCCCATGTAGATGTTTCAACCCGCAACATCCAAATTGTTCCGACTTGTATTACTCGTTCGTTGTTTCAGTACTGTCGAAACTGATGAGCGCTACTCACCCGAACGGGGATGTCAATCCCAAATAGATCTATTCATAACATTCGCGCTCGCTAACTAGCAATTGACAGTTCATGATAGTGGGCAATAGTGGGTTTAGCTACTTAGGCCAACTCGTAATATGTTTAAAAGAGTACTTGCGTCCAAATGTAAAATGATGCATGTTTCTCACCCCAAAGTTGTAAAACAATGTAATTGTATAAAAGCGGGGCTATGAACTCACCGTAAGTGAATGATTGATTATCTAAATCAAGTAAGTGAATCGCCTCGGCAATTTGAATGCAACCTAATTAATTATAGGCCGTATGAGTATAATGTATTTCATATAATTAAAACATCACATGTCGTATAGTTACACCACCACCTAATAGTTTTTATTAATTCTTTAAAAGTTAAAACAATAATTAACTCGTACTTTGTTAAATGAAAGTGTGTGTACTTGTATCCGTAAGAAAATATTATTTTCGTTTACTAATGTACTATTTGGAAAAATATAGGATTAAATGTTTTTATTGATTACATAATGATATTTCATTACTAGTTTAGCTGTTTTATAAAACAATATATAAAAATGAAAATAGTGCGCGTGATTTTTAAAACCTCATATCTTTATCGTTTCGACTATGTTTTATACGTTTCTTATGTCCATGTCTTCGTATTAAAATAATTTATCAAAACATCATATTTATAAAGTTTAAACCTCTGATGAACAGTAACTTTTACTGTTCATTACAGTTTATAAAAACTGTTTTTATAGAATTAATTATACGTGACTTGTTTAAATCATAACTCGTTCATTATAATTCCGTTTCTCGAGTTCCTTATATCCTTGGATTAGTATTAAGATAATTTATCAAAATATCATATTTATAAGATTTAAACCCCTGATGAACAGTAATATTTACTGTTCATAACAGTTTTGTTTTTATATAATTAATTATATACAACTTGTAAAATACGTAACTTGTTATAATTCCGTTTTTCGAGTTCTTTATGTCCGTGGGTTCGTATTAAGGAAATTTATCAAAATATTATATTTATAAAATTTAAACCCCTGATGAACAGTAATATTTACTGTTCATAACAGTTTGTTTTTATATAATTAATTATATACAACTTGTAAAATACGTAACTTGTTCGTTATAATTCCGTTTTTCGAGTTCCTTACATGCCTACGATCCTTGTAAAGAGTACTATTTTTATAAAATATAAAATGTAGGGTTTATGGTTCGAATTCCAACAGTAGATATAAAAATATAATTAGGGTTTTTAATTAATAAAGTTAGTTTACAATCATTTTTGTTTAAGAACTTTGCACCATAATTTCACCAAGTATTATACCGTATATCTTACATGTATTAAGTCCTCTAAATGTTCATGTCACTTGTTCATATGAAATCCTCAAACACTTTATATAACTTAAAAATGAATCTAGGTGGTGATTAACTTATACAACAAGTATGTACACAATAGGAAATAAATGAATGAACATGGAATACTTTAAATGGACCTTTTAGAAGACAAGTAGGATGATGAACACAAGATGTAAACCCTAATCAAGCCTTCGAAATCAAAACCCAAATCAAGAAAACCCTAAATATGTTTTCTTGATAATTCCTTGTTAAACCCGAATCCAAGCTTGTTAACACCTTGAGTAACCTTAGGTAACCTTGGAATGAACACTTGAACACTTGGAATGCCTTGGATGGAAAATTAAAATGAAACCCTAATACACAAAAGTGTGCCGTGGGTTTTGGGATCAAAAGAGAGAGTTGATATGTTTTTCTTGTAAATGGGAAGAGTATAAGTTAGTTACCTAGGGCTTTCCTTTTATAATGTGCAAGAAAACCCTAAACAAGCTAATATGAAACCATGGGATGCTAGGTGGTTTCAAGGACAAGGTGTAAGAGCTCTCCTCCTCCCTAGGAGGAGGGTACTATTTGACAAGCCAATTACTTGATACATGAGCTTAAGGTACATTTATGTAAGGTTTAACATGTGTAGAAAAGGAGTTAGTGGAAGTTTTGCATTTCTTTCTTATGTAACCACTTATATCCGGTTTTAAGGAGTTATAGGTAAACAAAATAAGTGAATTTTGGGTATTGGGTATAATCGTGGGTATTTGTTTGGAGTTTTTTTGGGTAGATGGGTTAAGGGTGGCTGCCGGGTATGACGAATGTAATTTATTGCGAAAGTAAGCGTTTTACGTAACCAACAAAAATAATTTATAAAAAGTTAAAAATTTTATGCTCCTAATAATCATTATAACACTTGCTGATGTAAACTTTTAATTTTGTTTGATGTCCCATTTACATTTGAACGTTGATTTTTAGTTTCGCGATTTAATCTCTATGTTATTAATTAAAGCGGACGCGTGTAAAACTCTAAAAATAAATAATGGATTTAGTAAAGTGTTAAATAACCTAAAAAGGAGTATGTGTTACAGTCTCCACCCGTTAGGAGGGCCTTGTCCCAAGGCTCAAGATACAACCATTTTTCGAGGGTATGTGGGGCAGGTTTTTGTGGAAGAAGGTGTGGATACTTTTCCCGGAACTGATCTTCGTGTTCCCATGTGAACTCAGGACCTCTCTTGGAGTTCCATCGAACTTTGATGATGGGAATACGACTTCGCCTTAAGTTCCTGACTTCACGATCCAAGATTTCCACTGGTTCTTCAATAAAGTGGAGTTTATCATCAATGTGTATTTTATCTAACGGGACTGCCAATGGCTCGTCAGATAAACACTTTTTTAGATTGGATACATGAAACGTGCTATGAACCCTGCTTAACTAGTGAGGTAGTTCGACCAGTCTATAAACAACGCTTCCCCACTTTGGCTAACACCTTGAAAGGTCCAATATACTCGGTTCAACTTTTCCTGTTTTCCAAAACGTACGTACCCCTTTCCAAGGTGATACCTTTAACATAACTCGATCACCAACTTGAAACTATAAAGGCTTACGCCTCACATCGCGTTAGCTTCTTTTGGCTGATCACGAGGCAGTTTGCATTCGTGTGCTTAATTGGACAATCCATTCTCGGTTGTTTATGAACAAGTTCTGGATCGGTTATGAGACCGAGCATTCCGGACTTTGGTCCCAACACACAGGCGTCGGACACTTTTTCGGTCATCTAAAGTGCTCGAAGGGCAGCATTTAATACTAGCCATGATCACTATTGTTGTTGAGAATTCGAGTCAGCGGTAGTGTCCTTTCTCAACCATTCCATAGTCTATCAACACAAAGCGTCGGTAACATAATGTCTTCAAGAGTTTGATTGGTTATTTAGCTTTGTCACATCGCAGTCATCTCCGTATGATATGCCTCGTACTGCATATCCAGCGGTACCCATAGCTTTCTGAAATGACCCTCCAGAAGTTTGAAGTAAACCGAGGGGTCACGTTCATAATGATCGAGACTGGGATACCATGTTTGTGACCACTTCTTTCAGTACAGTCTTGCTAGTTTTCCATATGGGCTCAGTTTCCCTCTATTGGTCTAAAAAAGTGCTTGCAGAATTAGTGAGTCGGTCTACAATTACCCATATGGTGTCGTTTCCACTTTGCGTTCTTGGGGAGTTTTGGTTGACAAAGTCCATAGTGATTTTTTCCTGATTCAATTGGAGGAATCGCGTGGTTCTTTGTACCAGTAGAGGCCCAGATGGTTTTTGGTGTTCGGCTTTGACTCATAAACACGTCAAACACTTGCTAACATAGGTGGCAATGTCAGGTGTTTCATGTTAGACCACCAGTAATAGCGATGCTTCTGTCCTGGCTACATCTTATCGGAACCCGGGTAAACAGAATACTTCGACTTGGGAGACTCTGGCATAATCAGTGTCCTTAGATCACCATACGCGGCAACCAACTCCTGTGTTTAGACACAAAGTTCCGTCCGCACGACTGGTTTCGCCAAACTTCTCCTTTTGGGCTCTTTTCTGGGTCTCCTTTTGAATTCTCAATCACATACCTCCTACGTCTGTGGACCGTGAGGTTTTCTGGTTTTCTTGCCTCAAATCTGAGCCTCCAAAATCCGCTTGGGAAGGTCCAAACCAATGGTCATAACCAAGGCCCGAACCCGTAATGGCTTTACTCGTTCCTTTCTGCTCAATGCATTGGCCACTACATTTGCTTTTCCTGGGTGATAACGGATTTCACAATCATAATCACTAAGCAATTCCAACCAACAGCACTGTCTCATGTTTAATTCCTTCTGATCGAGGATGTGTTGCAATCTTTTGTGGTCAGTGAATACTGTACACTTTGTCCCGTACAAATAATGCCGCTTACTCTCGTAGCTTAGAGCAAACACTACTGCGCTAACTCCAAATCATGAGAGCGGTGTAATTTGTTTGATGACTTTTTAGTGTCGTGATGCATAAGAAATCACGATTTTCTCTTTGATTAGCACCCGCCCAACCTTGATTGATAGCGTCACAGTAAGCGATAAAGTATTCATTTTCCTTCGGGTAACGCTATAGGAATAGTGCACTTACACAACTTCTGCTTTATTAACTGAAAAGCTGCCTCTGCCTTGTTACTCCAATCACAATTTGATCTTCTTTGAGTGAAGCTTGGTCATTGGCTTGGGATCTATGAGATCCTTCAATGAATCTTTGGTAGTAGGCCTGCTAGGCCCAAAATTGACGAATCTTTGTTGCAAGACTTAGGAGACGGCCCTATATATTGACGGATTCAATATTGCAGGGATCCACATGAAGACCCTGACTGTCAATCATGTGACCAAGGAACTGTATTGTTAGGTTCAGAATTCGCACTTGGAGAACTTGCTACAACTGTTCCCTTCTAAGCACTCCAGTTAACTTGAGGTGCTCTGCATGCTCTTGCTTGTTCTATCGGAGTAATGATCAAAATATCATCTAATAAAGACAGCACGAATTATCCAGATATGTTTACACACCGGGTTCCATGAGATCATAATACTGGCAGGTTGCGTTAGTCAAACCAAACGGCTCATAACTTGAAATTCATAATGTCATACGAGTTCTGAATGGCGGTTCTTTAGAATTTCTTCTTCACGAACTCTTAGTTGATGATAACCCGACCTCAGGTCGATCTTTGAGTAGATACTTGAACCTTGTAGTTGATCGAACAAATCATCAATCCTGGGAAGCGGATAACGGTTCTTTACCGTCAGTTTATTCAATTCCCGGTAATTAATGCACATCCGGAATGATCCATCCTTCTGTTTTGACAAACAAGAAGGGCTCCCCAAGGTGAGGAACTAGGTCTTATAAAGCCTTTGTCGGAAAGTTCTTTTAATTGTCTGACAACTCACGTTCATCTCGGATGAAGCCAGTCGATAGGTGCCCGTGCCTAACGGCGCCACAGCACCAAGGTATCAAATCGATTTGGAAGATTCCACTTGGGGGTTGGTGAATACCGGACAAGTACCTCGGGGAATACCACTCAGGAAAAGGTCTTGAAACTTCATTGGGTACTTCTTCAAGTTTCTTCTCTTCGACTTGTCTCATCCGCCTTTATTATGTAAGACCTGTGCCAGAAAGAAAGATAGGACAATCCTCCAGAAAATACCTTTGTGTTTTGAGTGCACGAGTGCTGTTTTATCGGGATTCGTGACGTTGTAGCTTCGTCACATGGAAAAATTAAAATCTTGTCTCCAAAGATAGACACACGAACAAGTTTTCTCATCACATACGATTACGCATTGATATTTAGCTAACCCAGTCCATTGCCGATAAGGACGTCAAAAAACTACACAACTCTACGTGGCATTCAAGTCGATGTCTTGAATGGATGATTTAGTAAAGTTTAGAGTGCAACCCCGTATGAGTGTTTATTGACACAAATTTTTCTACCGTTATTCTAACTCAACATCTAACCATGGTCTAATGTAGTCTAGGATGGATTCAATTCAAAGGAACTAAATGGCAGTAGTTATGTAATCTTCTATCGGCACCAGTAATTCAAATAGTATTGATGCATAGACGAGGTTTTTTAGAGGAACGTACTCGCAACAAACATTACGGAGTTCGGTTTCTTCAGTTCCAGCAGAGCCCACAAACATAAGCTCTTGCTAGCAGCATTGCCATTTCAAGCCCGATTCCTTGATTTCCATTCTTCAGCTTTGGGCAGTTATCCTGAAGTGACCTTGCCATCCTACAATCTAAAGCAAGTGATTAACTCATAGATTAGTCCCTTGGTTCCTCCTGGTTATTGTTGTTGTTGTTTTATTGTTGTTGTTAGTGTAGGTCGAAACTTTACAGTCACGGGCCGTTACTCTCATTGTTTTAGCTAGTGACCAAATCTTTTTGCAGGTAGTGCACTTTTGAGTACATGGCCCATCGTGGGTGATAATTTCAACTTGGGTTACATTAGAGGTTTGATTCCTGTAAGGCTTCCTTATCTCCAGGGCACCAGCAGTGTAGCCGTTGCCACTTCATCTCTTTTGAAGGGTTGCTCGTGGTTTTGGTTATTCCTTGAAGTATCTTCAAATTTCCTCTTATTCTCTGCTTGACGTTCGCTGCAGTGATTATCTTTTGTCCATCATTCCTCAGTAGCATTTTCAATTGCACCTTGCTTTGTCTGAGGTTTTGATTGACTTATCACTGCCAGGAACATGTCGGGAAAGAAAACCGTCATACCTTTCCCATTTTGATGATCGCAGGGAACATTCTATCACACATGAGTTGACAACTCTTGGAATCATTGATTGTAAGTCATCAAATTCGGGTTACCTCTTCCTTTAGTTCCTATACTCAGTTTTAGCTTTTTGTTCTCGCCTCCTGGCGGCAATATTTATCTGTTATTATCCTTTTCAAAGCCGTCCATGGCATTGTATATGCAACATCTTGTCCGATAGCCCTTACGTGTGAGTTCCACCACGTCAAGGCACTCCCTTGAAGGGTGCAAGATGCATACTTAACCTGACTTGTAATAGCACAGTTGCTGATAAGGAAAACAGATTCCATTTTTTCCACCCATTGGGTCAGGCCAACGACTCCTTCAGTGCCTTTGAAATTTATAGGCTGGAACTTCAAGAAGTCAGTGTAAGTGCATTTCTGTTGAGTAGGCACTTGCCTTCTTCCACCGGTTCCTAAACCATGGCTGTTATCGCCATCTCTGCTTCTGCTTGCATCACGTTCTGCCAAAGCAGCAGCAACGCCTTGATCAATCAAAGCTTGGAGTTGAGCATCAATGACAGTTATGGTAGGAGTGGTTGTGGTGGTGGGTGTTGTCCTCATGGTTCTTCTAGTTGGTGGCATTTTCTTTGAAATCACAAGGAATATAATACACGTCAGATTTTACACAATCATAAATGTAACGTGACATATGCATGATAAATAAAAAGAGATCACCATCCATAGTGAAATATACAACTAAAGTGAAATCACAATCGTCATAAATAATCAACATTCATAACAACAGATTGTCGATAATCATACTGTGATGGCCCTGATTACAACCATGTTTAGTACATGGATACAAAAGTGGAAAATATGGACCTAAGGGGGGGGAGGCGGTGTTAAGATAGGGGATCATCCTTGTACTTAAACAAGACAATAAAATGAAGCTAAAAGGTTAAACAAATGTCCCTCAGCTATTAGCTTGGGAGTTAGTACCCATTAAAAACTTTTTAGGTTATTATACAGGATTAGCAACAAATGATACATGACTAACAGTGCTGCCTGCCTCAGACTGGTCTATCCTGGGGCTCTAGTTAGGCTCTAGCTTAGTGTCGCAATATACGTCCAAGCGCTGAAGTCAACCGAGTCTGAAGTGATGTGGTCTGAGTAATCAACGTGGCAACCTGTGCCTCCAGTATCCTAACATGTGCCTCTATGGCTGCACTCCTCTCCTCAGAACTAGTCAATGCTATGCGAGCATATACCGCCTCTCTATCTAAAGCCAAAGCTGTGTGGCG
The DNA here is from genome assembly GCA_026074375.1 of Tanacetum coccineum. Taxonomy (NCBI): domain Eukaryota; kingdom Viridiplantae; phylum Streptophyta; class Magnoliopsida; order Asterales; family Asteraceae; genus Tanacetum; species Tanacetum coccineum. The sequence goes on along the minus strand of BQNB010012260.1, from coordinate 7,377 downwards.
GTGGTATGGCCTATCTCTAAACAGTGTGTTGACTCGAGCGTTCAGATACGCTCGGTCATTATATGCCTCCTCAAATCGTACCTGAAACTCCTCAGTCCTCTGCCTATCAGTAGTTCATGCTTGTCACTCCTCTTGGTCGACCCCTTCCAAGGTGGTCGGTGCTATCTCCATTATGGCCTTAACAATCTCATCCCAAGTGTCAACCTCTAGAGTAGGCCTTGGCTGTCTCGCGGCACCAGCTGCTGAACTCTCCCCGATCTCGCATCCGGGAGTGGGAGTAGTAAGACAAACTCTCCGAGGCGGCATCTCAGCCTCGGGAACATCAGTCCTGAGGGAAGTAGATGGAAGTGATAAGGGTGGTGATGCAGCTGCAGCTCTCATCCGAATCCCGGCTGCCCTATAGCCTAATGGTGCCCCTGCATCAGTAGGGCTAGTAGTGAGTGGTGATGGTAGGGGTAATGGTGAAGATGCAACAGGTAGTGGTGGTGTAGGTGCGGCAGCATGCTCAGCAATGCGTGCCTCCATAGATGCTGACATCAGTGGCTCAGGTCTGACAGTATTCCGTGCCCTACGGAGACGTATCTGGGCAAAGGGGATCCTAATATGAGGTGGTCTAGGTGTGGGTTGCAGGATCGTCAGTCTCGGAATGCCTCTGTATCCCCAGCTGAGGAAATAGAGTCAAACAAAAGGTTTTATAGCAGAAGAGTCGGCCGGAGCTGGGTGCTCCTCCTCCTTCGTCATCCTCCTCGTCTCGAAGGCTCACTCATTCTAATCATCATCAGTATCCAATCAACACTGTAATCACCGGAGGGCTCTATCATCTCCATCCCTACGTACAGCGGGTAGTCTGACAGGCTCCTCAGGAGTCTCCTCATCTAGATCCTCCTCTAGGTTCAGAATCAGGGCACATAGCCAGATGATAGGGTTGCGGTGTGACGGCATCATCGGGTAGAGGGCTGGTCCTCCAGGGTGCCTCATCCTTTCATGAAGGTACTACGTACTCGGGGTTAAACTCAAGCGCTTAGGTAAATTGGTATCTCGATGGGTGTTGGTGGTGTGCTCAAGACCGTCGGCACCATTGTCAGGGGATGTGGTAGTGTACTCAGGTCCAGGACATTGTCAGGAGGATGGATGTGTCTACTAGCTGCATGGGAAGTCCATCGTATCCGTATATGATGACTCATGGTAAACCTCCATCGGGTATCTCCTCATCGGCTCCCCAAAAGACTCTCCTTGGTTCGGAGTCAGTGTACTTCAAAGGTTAGGGGACAGCGGATGATGCAGAAGACTTGAATGCAGGAAGATAAATAAAAATTATATAAGTATATTATACTAAAGGACGATCAGGTATATATGTAGTATAATATAAACATGTATACAGATCATGAAACATATAGCATAACCAACTAATGCAACTCAATAGTGTATGTGTCCCGTGAAAACTTTTGTATGATGCAATGTTTGAAAATGGTTATAGTCCAAGTAAAAACATTTGACCTGGTTCTCTATAACCTAGGCTCTTGATGCCAATTTGTAACACCCCCAAAATGGGTCGCAGCGGAATATGGGTTGGAGAGTGTTACTTCATAGATCCTACAAGTACGACGATATTTGAGAACGGACCTTTATATGAGTCCTGTTTAAAATAGATACTGTTGATTAAATAGACTTTTTTGTTACAATGGCCCCGGAAGCTTAAATATAGTTTCATCTCAATGAAAAGTAAAGATTTTAAGACATAACAAATATTCCCAAAATGTAATGCATCCAAATCTTTATAGTAATGACTCCAAAATGGTGACCACCAATGTATCCTTGTTTCTCGTACCTTATTGACCTGAGAAAAACATGCTTTAAAACGTCAACATAAAGTTGTGAATTGTCGTAGGTTTAGTAAATGTATAACAATGGCTACTACTCAATGAGATTTCCGATTGTAAGACACGTAACACATACAATAATCTCTAAAAGTATACGAACGTGCACTAAGCTCATGACACCGAAGCTCGGACATATATGTATGCAATTTAATGCACAAAATGTGCCCGTGTAGATGTTCAACCCGCAACATCCAAATTGTTCCGACATGTATACGTGCGTGGTTTTCGATTCAGTCGAAATACTAATGAGCGCTACTCACCCGAACGGGGATGTCATCCTCGCAAATAGAATCTATTTCATAACATTCGCGCTCGCTAACTAGCAATTGACAGTTCATGGATATGGGGGCAATAGTGGGTTTAGCTACTTAGGCTCAAACTCGTAATAAGTTTAAAAGTAGTACTTGCGGTTCCAAATGTAAAATGATGCATGTTGCTCACCCAAAGTTGTTAAAACAATATAAATTGTTTATAAAAGCGGGGCTTTATAAACTACACCGTAAGTGAATGATTGATTATCTAAATCAAGTAAGTGAATCGTCTCGGCAATTCAAATGCAACCTAATTAATTATAGGTCGTATGAGTATAATGTATTTCATATAATTAAAACATCACATGTCGTATAGTTACACCACCACCTAATAGTTTTTATTAATTCTTTAAAAGTTAAAACAATAATTAACTCGTACTTTGTTAAATGAAAGTGTGTGTACTTGTATCCGTAAGAAAATATTATTTTCGTTTACTAATGTACTATTTGGAAAAATATAGGATTAAATGTTTTTATTGATTACATAATGATATTTCATTATTAGTTTAGTTGTTTTATAAAACAATATATAAAAATAAAAATAGTGCGCGTGATCTTTAAAACCTCGTATCTTTATCGTTTCGACTCCGTTTTATACGTTTCTTATGTCCATGTCTTCGTATTAAACTAATTTATCAAAACATCATATTTATAAAGTTTAAGCCTCTGATGAACAGTAACTTTTACTGTTCATTACAATTTATAAAAACTGTTTTTATAGAATTAATTATACGTGGCTTGTTTAAATCATAACTCGTTCATTAAAAATTCCGTTTTCTCGAGTTATGTTATTCCTTGGATTATATTAGATAATTTATCAAATATCATATTTATAAGATTTTAACACCTGGATGAACAGTTGATTTTATGTTATAACAGTTTGTTTTTATATAATTAATTATATACAACTTGTAAAATACGTAACTTGTTCGTTTATGATTCACGGTTTTTAGAGTTCGTTTATGTCGTGGTTCGTATTAAGGAAATTGATCAGAAGTATTTATTTATTAAAATTTTAAAACCTCATAATCATGAACAGTAAAGACTTTAGTCTGTTCATTCCAAGTTTATAAAAAAAACTGTTTGTTATAAATGTTATATTATAATCAATAACTTGTAAAATTCGTAACTTGTTCGTTATAATTCCGTTTTTCGAGTTCTTTACATGCCTACGATCCTTGTAAAGAGTACTATTTTTATAAAATATAAAATGTAGGGTTTATGGTTCGAATTCCAACAGTAGATATAAAAATATAATTAGGGTTTTTAATTAATAAAGTTAGTTTACAATCATTTTTGTTTAAGAACTTTGCACCATAATTTCACCAAGTATTATACCGTATATCTTACATGTATTAAGTCCTCTAAATGTTCATGTCACTTGTTCATATGAAATCCTCAAACACTTTATATAACTTAAAAATGAATCTAGGTGGTGATTAACTTATACAACAAGTATGTACCAAATAGGTGTATGGAATGATAATGAACATGAACATACTTTTAAATGACCTTTGTAGAGAGATAAGTGGGATGATGTAAACAAGTTGTAAACCACGTAACCAAGCTTCCCAAAATCAATAACCCTAATCAAGAAACCCTAAAATATGTTTTTCTTGATAATTCCTTGTTAAACCGAATCCAAGCTTGTTAACACCTTGAGATACTTTAGGTAACCTTAAAATGAACACTTGAACACTTGGAATGCCTTGGATGCAAAAATTAAATGGAACCCTAGCACATTATAAGTATGCCGTGGGTTTTGAGGAGGGGGGATGGAGTTTGATGTATTTTTTTCTTGTAAATGAAAAGAGTATAAGCTAGTTACCTAGGCTATCCTGTGTGTATTAATCGTGCAGCAAAACCCTAAAACAACCTTAAACATACCATGGGATGCTAGGTGGTTTCAAGGACAAGGTGTAAGAGCTCTCCTCCTCCCTAGGAGGAGGGTACTATTGACAAGCCAATTACTTGATACATGTGCTTAAGGTACATTCATGTCTCACCCCAAACATGTGTAGAAAAGGAATTAGTGAAAGTTTTGTATTTATTTCTTATGTATAAGCCTAGGTCTGGTTTATAAGAGGTATAAGTAAGCAAAATAAATAAATTTTGAGTATTGGGTATAAATGTGGGTATTTGTTTGAGTGTAGATGGGTAAAGGTGCTTCCGGGTACGACCGAATGTAATTTATTGCGAAACGTAAGCGTTTTACGTAACCAACAAAAATAAATTACAAAAAGTTATAAATTATACTCCTAATAATCATATAACACTTGCTTGATGTAAACTTTAATTTGTTTGATGTCCGTTTACATTGAACGTTGATTTTTAGTTTACACGATTTAACTATAAGTTAATAATTAAAAGCGGACACGTAAAACTCTAAAAATAAATAATGGAATTTATTAAAGTCGTAAATAACCTGAAAATGAGAAATGTTACAAAAGGAAAACTTACTATCTACACAACTATCCATAACACATCCGCACATTAGGTTAAGAGAATAATTCCCTAACCTTATAAGCATCCTTATCAGGATTTGTTGGGACTTAAAGACTTCAAGATGATTCTTAGAGTTACTGCTGCTCAGGTATACATTAGTGCTGTCAAGCATAACTTAGTACCGTTGGTAATACTATTGAAAATTATGCTAAGTAGTTAGTGCTGCTAGTGGTAAAGTTGAGACTGCTAGTACACAGTTATTACTGTTAGTATATATTAGTACTGCTAGTACTAATGTTACTACTGCTTATGTTTATTAGTGTTGCTGGTACAAAAAGTTTATGCTGCTGGATTACAACTGTTAGAAGAATTGCTACTGTCAGAGGATAAAGACGAGTAAAGAGATAAGGATTACTTGGAGATGAAGATTAGAAGATAATTATAGAATAGATTGTATCAGAATATTTTATAAGTTTATGTTTATCTTTAGTATATGTTGTAAGCCGACTAGGACTCCTTAATCTATAAAAGGAGGCTCTAGGGCATTGGTTGATATACAAGTTTTCATAGTTGTCAAGTCGATTTAGAAAAGCTTCAAGGTTGTAAACCCTAGTACTAGTGAAGAGTACTCGTATTATTGATCTAATAATATTGGAGCGTTTGGTTATATCTTTGTTCATTCACAATTACTGTTCTATTCATTATACGTTTAGATATTAAGGTGTAGATTCCGCATACACTTTAGTATACATACAAAGTTTCTACGACAAGTTATTTTGGATTTATCCAAGGTAATTTAACCTTAGACAAGCTAAGGAATCGGTCAAGGATTGGGATCAACAGGATTGCAAACATTACCACACCTCACACTACCAAGCAACAAACAAATATCAATAAATGCAATCATGGTCACAAGTCCACGTGTGTGATGCCTTTATAATTATGTCGGCCGCTATAATTATAATTGCCTCCTTTCACACGTGTACTTACTTCCAAGACTACACATCTCAATGATCACTCACATATAAGCACATATACCACATTGCACATCTTAAATCACTACCACATAACACATACAGGATGCTCCATCAAATAACTACTTACTTATATCAAAATAAGATCAAAAATGACATAAAGGAATGAAAGTCTCGCAGCGCCTCCAAAATGCCAGATATTCAAAAGAATTAATCAATAACAACGTGACGAGGTAAAAGACGGAATAACCCTATGCTGGGCCTCGCATGGGTTTCACTTTGCCTCCGCAAGAATCACCCGACTCCGCGGGTCCAGCCCTATTACGCGCATCCGACAAACGATCAACTATCATATCTCCTTTGGTTCCACAAAAGGCTCCTTATAATGCTTAAGTCCAGTTGGGAAACGGTTCCCCAACGAGACTTCTTACGGGTGAGGGAAAAACATAGCTAAAATACTAAAAAAGTAATACATATCATATCAGATAATGGTAGGCAAAATAACTAAAATGACAACTTAACAAAATACGAGATACATAAGCTATGCAAAAATAGAGGGGAATCATATCATTTATAGCATAAAACACTTAAGCCCTAAATGCATCTACACGAAGGACCCTTAGGTTATAGTCTAGGTACAACCACCTACTTCTTTATAACCATTGGCTCTTATACCAATCTGTCACATCCCACCTAGGCGGAAACACGAGGCGTAACATCATGGATATCATCACAACACAATGGTGTCAACAATAGAGAGAAGTAAATGAAATAGATAAACAAATGAGACACAATGTGTCATGACAATATCTAACACAAGATAAAGGAGTCTTGCATTACGATAGCAAAGTCATACCACAAGAAAACATAATCCAAAAGTCTAAACATCAAATAAACAATCAAATAGCAAACAATTCAAATGCCAAAAAAATAAAAACTCTAGGAGTTAGACTCCACATGCAATGCCTACGGTCTCACCAACCACTCCTCCTAACTTCCTTATCCTCAAGAAGATTATCTGAAAATGATGCTTAAAACGTCAACATAATGTTAGTAAGAGTCATAAGTTTAAGACGCGATAATCAAATCCAACTATAAATTACTCTGATAATAAAGAAAACATTGCAGGACAATAAATGAACTATCATACATGCTAACATGCAAATCCAATCAATCACACAAATACCCAGCAAACGACCATAAGACGTCTCATATCGTACCAAGGTCCCTGTGGTTACCCCCTTAGCCTAGGCCATGGATACTCCCAAAGTAACCTTCCTACTTGCTAGGCCACAGTACCATCCACTAAACAGGCCATGGATACCCGCAGGTGATCCCCCTTGACTTAGTTCGTAATTCTCAATATCACATCACAAAACATGTAGCACACAACATACAATAATCATGTATAGTCCATGCATCTTTGACAACACATTATCACAGTAATCAAAACATTTCCAAACACTTTGCATCATTTCCACCCTAACAAATCATAAGAAAAGAGGGGCTATGAAACTCACCTGAATGCTCAAAACGCAGCTTCCAATTCTTATCGCGCAACTATACAAATAAATAAACACGGTTACACGCGACCAAGCTAAAAGCTCTAGTCCATGTAACACATATATGATGGATGTCTAAGGGTTTGATTAACCATCATGGGCCACCCCGACATGTAGGATTTTGATTTCACACAATATGAACTAGAGAGAGAAAGTTAGAGAGAGAGAGAGATGGTTGGGAGAGAACTAGAGAAAAACACACTAT
>BQNB010012259.1:0-79603 GCA_026074375.1 Tanacetum coccineum | reverse complement strand
TTTAGCAGCCTCATCAAGGAGCATGTCTGCAACTAGCTTTACTTTACGTGAAGCCACAATTTCGAGTTTATTCCTAACTGATGCCACCACAACTTCAGCTTTTGCACGTCGAAGAACATCAATGATCATAACAGCTTCCATCTCCTCCAAGCCATCATATTATCCCTGGATAGAAACAAGCGATACTAACAAGCCCTAATGGCAAATAATGGAAATGGTATATCACCTTAGGCACAGAGCTAGACGTCCATTGCAGCTTATTTAGTTCGGTAACAATGAATTGACCGTCATGCTTCAAAAGCATCAACTGAAGTAGATGGAAAATCAAGCCCATAACATGGAACTACGTATTATACAGACGATGTAGATGGAAAACGTCATAGTTCCACTACCTAAAATCATGCTCATTCAAAAGTAAAACTGAAATTGCTTAAATATAGAATCACATTTGTAACATGCCACTAGGAAACCATTCCGCAATGAAACCTTCATAAATCCATTTTCTTTCTATCCACTAAACGACAGCTACTGCTACATAACCCACCCCTACTCTTCCATTCTGAGTCACCCAGCGTCATTCTGATTCCAATACAACTTACCATTATTCCTCTAATATGCCAAAAAGAAACAAAACAATTCAGAACAAACTATCAACTCTCAACATACCTAGTCATGTGAAACTTAAATTTACCTTGCTACCTACTCTAGCAAGTTATAGCATTACTTACTTATTTCCACAATCACACAATTCGTACGCAACCAACAAGTCCTTAACATATAAAAACCAATAGCCGAATTAATTTATACATCTCCTACGAAACATTTTAACTCGAGTTTCATATCGACACACATATACTAAAAGCACCGTCGTACCTTTTTTGTCTAAATTAGTTACTCTAGCACGTTTTTCTATCACATACTTATTTCCGCATTCACGTAATTCGATCACAACCAACAATCTCTCAAACAAACATCCAAAGCTAACGTAACTTATAGAAACTTATAACATATATCGGATCATACCGGCAACGAAATAAGATCAAAAACAGTATCAACACAATCAGTAATCAAACTATCCGCCACATCTTAACACCATGACACGCGTTAACGTTCAAACATTTCTCAACAGATGCAACAGTGCGTAAGAGTCTATCGTTATCACCGCTTGTAACCTGCCGCAGAGCAATCTCGTGTGTCCTACCTGCTGCACATAAAAAAACCTTCAACCCCTTGTAACGTGCGCTGCAGAGCAATTTAGTTACCAAAAATTGGTATAAATTAATTACACAATTTAGTTACCGATGTGTCATCGTGTAGGTGTAATTTATGCTTTCAAGTTTTAAATTTATATTTTGCCGACTTTACCTAAAACAACACTTTCACGGGCAGTGTACCCGATTGATGAGAGTTTCGTGGTAAGTAGGGTGTCGATCACTAAGAGCGAGAAACACTTTCAATTTATTAATATTTTGGTTTTCTAATATAAGTTAGTCTAATCTATGTTAAACTTATGTTAAACCTATGTTAATCTCAAATCTAATGGATAAGGAGGGTTTTCAGCCTGAGAGACTGACACGGGTTTTGCGGTAACTAAAACCAATTCAAGACACTAAAACACACGCATGCAAATTAACAGAAGATAAAAGAGCGGTCTAGCCAAATATAAGAAAACTGTATTAACCATTATTAATCCAATCAGAACGTTGATTTGTTTATTTAGTGCAACGAATACTTATCTCGAAGCAGCATATCGTTCTTAAGATTAAGGCGATACTTTTTCCTTAAACCTAGACACGTAGAATTCTGTCACAATTAAACGCATCCGCATAAAGCATCCTTATTTGCTGATTATAATTTATCTTAGGGATTAAAGCAATGGTTATCTTGTTAAACCCAGCTCATAGAGACTTTACCCACTTACTGCTTAACGGCTCTTTATATACTAGTAGTCCATTGTCCGAGTCCTTACCAACGGAATAAGAACGTACTCGTTGATACCAGGGTCACCTTATGGCTCAACTAAGATCACTAAACTAAAGGCAAGAATAGGTCAATATTTGTGATCCTATGATTCTAGATATATAAATTACAATATGAAGAGCTATCCCGGACTCTTAGCCTACGCCCAAACAACACCGAAGTTGCAACACATTAAATATGTAGGACTAGACCCAGTTGAATGATATGTCGCATACTTAAGCACGTAAACAAGTATAAATTGATAAACATAATCAAGCAATCAACGATAAATTAAAAAATCGAGATAAACAAACCAAACATTAAGATCTTCATAATAATGGCTAATACCCAAAGGTATTAGCCTTCAAACATTATAATTAATACAAAAGTAATAATTTAGCCAAGGTAAACTAACCGAGTTAACGAATAATACCAAAAACAGAATGATTACAAGAGTACAAGAAATTACACGTTGTCTCCTAAGGAATTGATTACGTTGCTCGACCTCTTTTGCTCTTCTTCTCCTTTGAAAATCGAATTTTATGGTTTAGGTATCGAGAATATGATTTAGCACACTTAAAACTCATTTTTGAGTTTTCCATTTATAAGGTCTGGGAAAAGGTCGATGCGGCATATCGAAAGTATTCGATACGGCGTATTGGGTATTTCTTATAATAGGGACCACGTTTGATATCTTCCAGAATATTTTATTTCCATATAGCTTGAATACGGCGTATTGGTCTTCCTGGATACGGCGTATTGGATCTTGTTTCCTTCGTGGTCTTTGGTGAAGTGTAGGCACAGATACGTCGTATCTTCCTTGATGGATACGGCGTATTGGTTGTCAGAACAGTAATCTTCAAATATCTTCGTTTAAGCTTCAGAATGCGTGCCTTTTAGTTAACTTTCACCAAGTACTCCATAATTACTGCAATTCTCAAATACAAATGATTAAGTAACAATTATTTGCAATAATTATATAAAATGAGTTAATTACATTAGATAAATGATGCTGTAAAAATGACATTATTTGATGTCATCAAATATCCCCCCACTTGAATCCTACTTGTCCTCAAGTAGCCTTTAGAAGTTTATGAAAATGTATCCCTAAGGATTTTTCCGTTTAAGCATTTATTTGATCTATTACAAGTACACAACCGAACATCTCACGAAATAAGAAGATGAAAACACTCAAATCACTCAACTAATCTATGTGGTAACATGTAACTAATTCGCTCGATTGCTCGGTCGTGACGAGTATTCTATCATAGGTTTGGCAAGGATACACATCTCCACCACTAGAGCTAAGGAGTAACAAGTTTATAAAGGTAAATGGGTTTTTATTATAAGTCTTAGGGTTGATCATTCTACAATCTTTCACCAAAAGTACCACACCAACAAGGCAGCTGAAGCACACATACATGGCCGTAACGACGGAATAAACATGTGTGTTCGATCACATCCTCATTCGAGTTTAACCAAGGGTTAGGATGAAAAATGATATAATGTAGTGATCTTTTAACTTTCACCAATAGTAATAAACCAACAAGGCAGCTGAGACATGCATACATGGCCGTAACGACGGAATAGACATGCATGCTCGTACACATCCTCATTCGCGTAAAACCAATGGTTAATGATTAGTAAAGGGAAATAAATTATTGTTTAATAACAATTACGAAGCAAATAGACTAGGTCCAAGATATAAGTTGCTATACACTTTTTCCTGACCGTTTACCATGATAAAGACAAAACTATTTACAAACGTCTTGATCATAGATCAAAAACAACAACCTGAGTTGGCGTTCCTGTAACGGTCAACTTCCCAATCATCCCATACTTTACAAGACAAGTGGCGATATCTACCACTTTATACAAAACTCTACATTGTTGACGTATAGATGTATCAACGAATAATCGATCCTTCACATAATTCCTTCGGCCTAAGCTTTTGCGAAACGATTATCTTCAAACTTTCCTTCTCTTTTTTGTTGCGTTTTTCTAATTTTTTTTTTCACTATACAATACTACGAAACTCGGTGTAATTTCACCATCTTCACGATCATAATAACTTCGGATAATTATTTCGGTAATTCTTTATTCTTCGGACGTACCAATAATTGTGTTGGTAGTAAAAATACACGAGTTTTGACTACTTTATACATTCCTATTTGCAATGTGCAAATTTCTTCCCAACCGTACCAAAGATAAAAAATGAACACAAGACTTAGAAAATACATACTTTACACTTTAAGCAACTAGCAACTGATAAATGAACTTAATCTAACAGGGTAGGTTAAGGTGTAAAGGTGTAACGAAATAAACAGTTGTGTTATTCCTAAAGGATTGGCTCTATTGGTTTTTCTAAGGGTATTTTACTCTTAAGATGAGAGTAAACAAATGGTTTATACGAAGATTTAACTAACCAGTGTAGTTAGTTAATAAAACAACATATAAAGGCTTTTTGAGTGTATCCTAGAAATTTACCAATTTAAACAAGTTACTCTATTTAAATCCATAGTACTCATTATTGTGGTCTCGAATAGATATACCAAGTCAAGTTCTAAAGTCTACAACATCACCGAAACACTCATATTTTGTAGAACTTGGGTAAACATTTAGAAACAGATAAGGCTAAATCATCACAATATCTAATAAGGGTTATTGTGTGCAGGTTATGTAATAAGTAATTTCACAAAAGTATGCTTGAAAAAGTTTTAAATTTGAACATAATTTAAGCATTTTATGTGAAAAATAGGACAAGTATACATTCTAATGACAAGTATACATTCTAATTCCACCCCCCCACTTGAATTATACAATGTCCTTGTTGTATAGATAAAACATTAAGAACGGGAATTAAAAAAATAGAATGAGAAACTCCCTTGATATTTTGCTCGGTAGATTCTCCAAGTTGAGTTTATGAGCAAGATTGTGTGTTGAACATGCGTCTGAATGCCAGCATGACTACAATCACACATAGGATTCCAGATGATTGATACTTCACCAACTTCGTCAATTTCTTTGCAGCGAGGTCCTGTGCAAAATATAAAAACATGCAACGTTCTATCTCGGGTATCTACGGTTAATTTAAATAAGCTAAATAAACTGTACAGGAGACCAATACGCCGTATCCATAAACTGGAATACGCCACATAGAAACTTGTAAAAAGTATCTAAATACGGGTCAGTATGTTGAATACGCCGTATCATGTGCATGAATACGCCGTATGGTATGGAGCGGATACGCCGTATTGATGTCTGGGAAGACAGACTCGAAAAAATTAAATTACAATCCGGGTTGTCTCCCGGGAAGCACTTTTCTTTCAACTAGTCTTTAAGTTAGACTTTTTCTTTTCAGCTTTTCTCACTCGGTCTCATGCACGCTTATGTGCCCGCGTGTGAGTCATTCTTCCATCTTCGCATCTCGGACATATTCAGGTCCTAAGTTCAAGACCCCCTGTAGAAACTCTTGAGCTTTTAGTATGAGTGCGAGATTCCATTCATCATATCTTCCTTACTCACCTTTAGTAATGGCGGGATCTTGTTGCATTGTTCATTAGTGTGGTGTTTAAACCTCGGATGTGACCGCACCATTTGGTAAGTAACCTCTTTATTAACATTGTAAATGGTAATCATTCCTTCAAACCGTCTCGCATTAATCCTAACTTCTCTTAAAAACGGTTCGCCAAAAATAACATCGCCCATTCCTTCATCACGATAAGCATCCATATCTTCTAAAACTGCAAAATCTGTTAAGATAGAAAAGTTCCAACAAAGATAGGTATGTTCATTAAGGCTCCAACCACATTGTTTCCTTTGTATTCTAATTTGTCCTTCCTTATGGAATTATAAAACTTTTTGGACATCACATTTATGTACAAGATAGGGAAAAGATTAGCGTGTAAAAATTCAAAACCTATCATGCAAGAAAACTTCAAGTTGTGGGCACAATCAATTATGGATCTTCTTATCGTGGTCGCAATCACTAGGATATCCAAAAATTCTGCTAACCATTCTAACATCATTCCTAGCTCTAAATTCCTCAACTACCTCACCTTCCTCAATGGTGGGCATTAAATCATCAACTTGATCTCTCTTAAGTTCTAATGGTACATTTAGATCGTTTAGTTCTGTGTAATCCTCAAAGAAAATGTCTAATGATCTATTCAACACCAAAGTCTCTCCCATTAGCCTAGCTTCTAAGTCAAGTTCCATTCTTTCTCTTAAGTTAGCATGTAGACCCTCTTAATTAAACTACTAGCAAGTTTAACACTTTTAAAAATTATTTTCTCTTCCCCAACCCTCAAAGTAATATTCCTTTTGAAAACATTAATCTTAGCATGGGCGGTAGACAAAAATGGTCTTCCGAGGATCAAGGGCACTTTGATGTCCTCGGGCATAAAAGAATTATAAAATTTACAGGGAAAACAAATTTACCAATACCTACTAGCACGTTTTCAGCAATTCCTTTTGGATATTTCACGGTCCTATCTGTTAATTCAATTGTTAACTTAGTATGAGCTAATTCGATTAAACCTAAGTTAAGGTAGGTCAAGAGAGGCATTACACTTACGCTAGCTCCTAAGTCAGCAAGGGCATTATCAAAGAAAACATTATTAATATAGCAAGGTAAGGTGAAACTCCCTGGGCCTTTCTCTTTTCGGGGTATGGATTTATCGATATGTGAAGCTCCACAAGAGTAAGCTTTCGAAAATTGCGGTCCATATGATCCCTTCTTATCTTCACAGTAGCAATCATTCAAACGACTTGGAAACGGGATTGTCGTTTGTCTTGTCTCGTACATTAGTGTACTGTTCTGTCAAGTGGATACGGTGTATTGGTGTGATCCAATACGGCGTATCGAGCTTGCATCAGCTTCAACAATAGTCGAGATCGACTTGACATGGTCTCTCGGGTTAGTTTCAGTGGAGCTTGGTAAACTTCCAAATCCTCTTTCCTGTAGTACCTTGCTCATTTGCCTGATTTGGATCTCCAAAGTTTTAATTGATGCTCCTTGGTTCCTAATGGCAGCATCCGTTGAAGCTCGGATCTCTTTGATCAAATTGGAGTTCTCCTCATGTCTTTTTGCCGATTCCCCATAAATTTGCTTAGGGTTTCTTCCATAGATTGCCTTTATTCTTGGTATGAAGGATTTGCATTGTTCCATTGGTAGAATCCCGAAGCAATTGCTCTATATCCCCCTTCTTGAAAAGGTCCACCAAATTGAGTGTAGTAAGCTTCTTCGAGGGTTTTCTCTTCTTCCTTGAGTGGGCAATCTTTGGTGTAGTGGGGACCTTTACATTGTTCACATCCTACTTGAGTAGCATAAACTTTTTCATTCACTTTCTTGATTTTTCTTCCGAGATTGTTGAGTTGTGCTTGTATGGCTGCTAATCCGTCAGAAGTTTCAGTACTTCTGGTCCTAGTTGTTCCATTGTGCCATTTTTGAGAGTATTCAAACATTTCTTAGATGGCTACTTTCGCATCAGCAACAGTCTTTGATGGTATGACACCTCTTGAATCAAGAATTTGTCTAGTTGGAACATCCAATCCATTATAGAAATAGACTACCTCATGCATCTCTGTTAAATAGTGTTAAGGATACTTCATTAAGAGTTCTTTAAATCACTCCTAAGCTTGATAGAGGTTTTCATCCGGTTCTTGCTGAAAGTTGTTGATCTCCTCCATTTTATTTGTAGTACGAGCAGGTGGGTAATATTTGCTTTGAAACTTTATCTTCAGATCTTCCCAAGTTGTAATCAAACCTGATGGTTTGTTTCTTAGC
Organism: Tanacetum coccineum; assembly: GCA_026074375.1. NCBI lineage: Eukaryota > Viridiplantae > Streptophyta > Magnoliopsida > Asterales > Asteraceae > Tanacetum > Tanacetum coccineum. The sequence goes on along the minus strand of BQNB010012259.1, from coordinate 71,856 downwards.
CAACGACTTGCAGCTCCATTTAAGGACATAGGGAAGGATCTAAGCATCACTTGGTCTATAGTAATATTAGGGATGTGAAATAAATCCACGATCTCAAGAACTTTCTCAATATGTTCGTTTGCATCTTCATGATCCGAACCGCTAAAAGTGTTGGTACGTCGTTCCTTGAGAAATTGGCCTTTTAGTTCAAAATTATTCTTGTCCTTGATCTTAGGCCTAGCAACTCCCGATCCATAGTCGGGTCGAGTTTTGCTCATGTATTGTTCCATAGTTTCCACCATTGTTTCCGTAACTTCTTCCTCCGAATATTCTTCTTGGTCAGAAAATAGATCGAAATCAGGCGATCTCGATTCGTCAAGACTTAGTGTCTTGAAGTGCTTCCTAGATGATCGAAATTCTCGTTTTGGATCCTTGAAATACGTAAATAGTTCCCTAGTCGAACTTCTTGTCATGCACTACCTAAAACAAGGGATAAACAATCAGTAGGATAGGGAGAAAGAAAACACAGATATACAGAAGTTGGATGCAAAAAACCAGATCTGTTACTGTGTCAGAATGTTAATACGCCGTATTTAATGGATCTGAATACGCCGTATTAATCTTTTGAACGAATACGCTGTATAGGATAAGAAAGTTGGATACGCCGTATCCAATGGAAGTGGATACGCCGTATCAAGTTATCGACCAGAACAGTGTATTAGAAAAACAATGAAAACAATCAAACACACAATTATACAAGCAAATATATAGAATATACAGAATTATACACTAATCCTAAGGGTTAGATCTAATCTAATGCTAAAAAACAAAATATCAAATAAAAATCATGATTAATTTTCACTCCCCGGCAACGGCGCCAAAAACTTGATGTGTCGTCGTGTAGGTGTAATTTATGCTTTTAAGTTTTAAATTTATATTTTGCCGACTTTACCTAAAACAACACTTTCACGGGTACCCGATCGATAAGAGTTTCGTGGTAAGTAGGGTGTCAATCACTAAGAGCGAGAAACACTTTCAATTTATTAATATTTTGGTTTTCTAATCTAAGTTAGTCTAATATATGCTAAACCTATGTTAATCCTAAATCTAATAAATAAGGGGGTTTTCAGCCTGAGAGACTAGCACGGGTTTTGCGGTAACTAAAACCAATTCAAGACACTAAAACACACGCAAGCAAATTAACAGAAGATAAAAGAGCGGTCTAGCCAAATATAAGAAAATTGTATTAACCATTATTAATCCAATCTGAATGTTGGTTTGTTTATTTACTGCAGTGATTACTTATCTCGAAGCGGCATATCATTCTTAAGATTAAGGCGGTACTTCTTCTTTAAATCTAGACATGTAGAATTCTGTCACAATTAAACGCATCCGCATAAAGCATCCTTATTTGCTGATTATAATCTATCTTAGGGATTAAAGCAATGGTGATCTTGTTAAACCCTGGCTCATGGAGACTTTACTCACTTACTATTTAACGACTCTATACTAGTAGTCCACTGTCCGAGTCCTTACTAATGGAATAAGAACGTACTCGTTGATACGAGGGTCACCTTATGGCTCAACTAAGCTCACTAAACTAAAGGCAATGATAGGTCAATATTTGTGATCCTATGATTCTAGATATATAAATTGCAATATGGAGAGCTATCCTGGACTCTTAGCCTACGCCCAAACAACACCGAAGTTGCAGCGCATTAAATATGCAGGACTAGACCCAGTTGAATGATAGGTCGCATACTTAAGCACGTAAACAAGTATAAATTGATAAACATAATCAAGCAATCAACGATAAATTAAGAAATCGAGATAAACAAACCAAACATTAAGATCTTCATAATAATGGCTAATACCCGTATGTATTAGCCTTCAAACGTCATAATTAATACAAAAGTAATGATTTAGCCAAGGTAAACAAACCGAGTTAACGAATGATACCAAAAACTAAATGATTACAAGTGTACAAGAAATTACACGTTGTCTCCTATGGAATTGATTACGTTGCTCGATCTCTTTTGCTCTTCTTCTCATCTTAAAATCGACTTTTATGGTTTAGGTATCAAGAATATGATTTAGCACACTTAAAACTTGTTTTTGAGTTTTATATTTATAAGGTCTGGGAAAAGTTCGATACGGCGTATCGAAAGTATTCGATACGGCGTATTAAAGATTTCTTGGAGTATGGACCACGTTTGATATCTTCTAAAATATTTTATTTCCATATATCTTGAATATGGCATATTGGTCTTCCTGGATACAGCTTATTGGATTTTGTTTCCTTCGTGGTCTTTGGTGAAGTGTAGGCACAGATACGCCGTATCTTCCTTGATGGATACGGCGTATGGTTGTCAGAACAGTAATATTCAAATATCTTCGTTTAAGCTCCAGAATGTGTACCTTTTAGTTAACTTTCACCAAGTACTCTATAATTACTGCAATTCTTAAATACAAATGACTAAGTAACAATTCTTTGCAACAATTATATAAAATGAGTTAGTTACATGAGATAAATGATGCTATAAAAGTGACTTTATTTAATGTCATCAGTTACCAAAACATATAGTAAAAACCTAAAAAAGTCTTTTATGTGATAAAAAAATTGGTATAAATTGTAAGTCTAGTAATTGTCCTTTTGACTAAAATAAGCAATCTGATAATACAAGTTACATTGAGCGAGCCTTTATACATTAATGATCTTTCTAACTTCCTTTTAGAGGATTGTGGAAGCGTTGTGCAGGTTTTGATTTTTTGTTTGGATTTGTTGCTTTTCTATTTTTAAACAGCCTTTCCCATTCAGGACATAGAGACACATTTGGCCCCGCGTCTCCCAAAAAAGTGAAGCCATGAGATGGTACACACACAATCATGATAAACCCCTATTTCTAAGTGAATGAATCACTCAAGAAAGGTTCTCGTTACTTGTAAGGACCAAGATGTTACATGGATGATGATGTTCAAAAGCAAATGTTAATGTCTGTTAACATGATGTTACCAAGGTCAATCCTGCTTTCGTTTTTTATGTTGTAGTAGCGATGTAATCGACCCTCATTTGACAACGAAACTATACTGGTGGAAAATTTGTTGCATGGCCATATGCTTTATAGCTAGCTAGTTCTCTTAGAGTAATTTTAGGATTTCTTTTTAGTGATTCTATTATATAACTGTTTGCATTTCCTTTCAGTTATATATTAGAATCACTGAAAAGAAATCCTAAAATCACTCTAAGATAACTAGCTAGCTATAAAGCATACGGGCATGCAACAAATTTTCCACCAGAACCATTTCGCTGTCAAATGGGGGTTGATTACATCGCTACTACAACATAAAAAACGAAAGCAGGATTGACCTTGGTAACATCATGTTAACAGACATATTAACATTCGCTTTTGAACATCATCCTCCATGTAACATCTTGGTCCTCACAAGTAACGAGAACCTTTCTTGAGTGATTCATTCACTTATAAATAGGGGTTTATGATGATTGTGTGTACCATCTCATGGCTTCACTCTTTAGAAGACGCGAGAACAATTGTGTCTCTATGTCCTGAATGGGAAGGTTTGTTTAAACCATAGTCACAGGAAACGCCAGCTTACCTGCGTTTCGCGTTCCAGATCGCTCGTACCCAAACGCGGTACGATCGCGTTCTGGATCGCTACTTTTCATGTTTCGAAATAGACGCAGTTCAAAATTTTAGAAATGGTAGATCTGAAAATGAGGTAGGTGATGTTGTGTGAAAAAGACGATAGGTAGAGAGAGAAAATGTTAGCCTCAAATTATATTATTAATCTCGGTCTTTATCTCATGTATGTTGTAATAGGCTATAAGGGTAAACGGGCTCGTTTATGTAATCTAATCGGTCACGTGTTATGGGCTAAAGCCCAAGTAATCCCGAGCCCGGCCCATAGAAAGCGCATAGGCATGTAAGCCTTATGGTGTAAGTATAAATACCCCTCTCCAAGTGTAAAGAGTGTGTTGGTCTCATTTGTTTTTCACACACTTGTAATAAACCACTCTTTTTCTTCTCTCTACTTTCTCTCTCTAATTTCTCTCTACAATTCTTCCATTTTTCTCTTATCTATATTTCTTTGTTCAAATGGTGAAGTGAAAGTGATCTGGGTTCCTACATTTGGTATCACTCGCCACGGGGTCGGTTTAGTGTTTCGTTGTGAATTCTTTTTAACTTATTGGTTACGGCTTATTTGTGTTTTTTTCTAAACGGCTTACTCTTTTTTTCTTTAGTGATTATCTGATAAAAAGTTAACAAAAAAAAACCATCACTAGCTTACTTTCATTGTTACTGTTTGAGAAAGAAAAAAAGAGTGACTTATTTTTTTGTTTGGGCTTCAACAGTAACTGAGTTCATTTGGTTCATTTGCTTATTTAGTCATCAAACGTGTCTCTTCTTCCAAAAACAGATATAGCATAATTAAGCAGCTTATTGTTGTTCTATTTTCGTAGCTTACTAAGTTTATCTTTTTAGTGGTAAAACAGGTTATACCTGCTTATTAATAAGCTTTTAAGGTCGTAACTTATTTTTTCTTTGTTTTATATTTTAAGTTTTTTTTGTTAGCTTTTTGGTGTCCTTATTTGAGCTTTTTAGTTGTTTATCTCGTCGGCTTAACAACTTATTGTGGTGAAAAGTAAAGCTTATTTTGGTTAGCTTATTTGTGGTATCAACGGTTTGAAAAAAAAGGAGACAAAGATCCACATTGTTAGCTTCAAAAGAAAGAACAAGGACGATAAGGTTTTGTTCGTATTCTCGGGTTGAAGACAAGCAAAGAAGAAAAGACAAAATCAAGGACACAAGGACGTTTGTATACTTTGAAGGCACCGGATTCGCATCTCTTCATCAACCGGACTCGCAACTTATAGCTTAACCAGATTCGCATTTTAGTTTGACAACCGGATACGCAGTTTCAAGGTTAATCGGACTCGTAGTTTTTCTAGTATCAACCGAATTCGCAGTAATCTAGCATCAACCGGATTTGAAGAAAACACGTTGGAACCCAATTCGCAACGACCCTTTGAAACCGAATTCGCAATATTGTGTAGTGAACCGAATTATCAAGTCCACAAGAACAAAACTATACACGTTTTAAGTAATTTTGGGTTTTCGGTTTCGAGTGTCGGTTAGTTACGGGACTTATAACCTATACCGTTGTGATCGTGATTCGTTTTTTTATCAACGTGGTATATTCACATTGAACCGACGATAACCGTACCACTTAAAAGGATCAAAACAAAAAACGTTCTAGTTTTATAAATTTAAACGATGAAGATGATTAAAATGGTGGGAAATTTTCTTATTAATTAAATATTTTTGGAGTTTGGCACATGCAGTCCTTGGAAGTTTACTACAATTACACCATTAGTCCTTACTTGTTTAATAACCCTCCTTGTTAAAATAACGTTACACCGTTAGTCCTTATTACTTCAATTCATCCCGTTAATCCTCCAAAGTGAACCGTTATTGCACCGTTAGTCTCCACATTCATAATTAACAACCGTTAAGCATATAACTTGGATTCCGATTTCACCGTTAGTCCTTGTTTGAGTTTTAATCAACCGGTACTAATTTTTAGTTGAAATTTTGCACACCGTTCGTCCTTTTAAGCCCATTAATCGTTACAAAAGCTCAAGTACTTCAATTTTAACAACGATTTCAACAACAATTAATCATTGTTTCACGGTTTCTTCTTGATTTTGTAAAATCCCGCAAAAGATTCCATTTCTTTTCTCAGTTTAAATCATAAATTTTTAAAATCCCGTGAACATTAATTGATTCCAATCCACAACAACAATCACTTTACCTACTTAAGATCCTACAAATCATTTTCACTTCATATCACACAAATCATTCATCATGACAACTCCAATTTCAATTACAACTTCCACAACCGACAGTCAAATGCATAACAACATCATGGCAGCTGGTTCAAGGGATCGTCCACCAATGCTTGCAATGGGAAGATATGCAAAATGGCAATCACGTTTCTTAAGATACATTGATACAAGACCAAATGGTGATGCCTTGAGGAAATGCATTTTGGAAGGTCCATACCAACCAACTACTGTCACAATCCCAACTGTACCTGCAACAGAGAATTCTCCAGCAGTTCCAGAACGAATAGCAGTTGAGACAATCTTGACTATGTCTCTTAAAAACAAAGATCATTATGAATCAGAAAAGAAAGCAATCCATTTGCTATTGACTAGAATTGAGGATGAAATCTACTCAACTGTTGATGCTTGCAAGACAACTCATGAAATGTGGATAGCTATTGAAAGGCTACAACAAGATAAATCTCTCAACATTTAAGATGTCAAGACTAATTTGTTTTGGGAATTTGGAAAATTCACTTCTCATGATGGAGAGTCCATGGAGTCATACTAATCTAGATTTTACAAGATGATGAAGGAAATGATAAGAAACAACTTGATAGTTGCTACGATGCAAGTCAATGTTCAGTTTCTTCAACAACTTCAACCAGAATGGTCAAGGTTTGTGACAATTGTCAAGCAACAACACGACTTGGATACAGTCTCATATCACAAGCTCTTTGACGTTCTGAAACAGTATCAAAAGGAAGTTAATAAAATCCGTGTAGAGAGAATAGTCAAGAATACTAACCAATCAGCACTTGTTGCTGCTGCTCAACAATATCCAGATCCTTATTATCAAGCACCAAAATTTCACAAATCATTTGCACCATCATCAAAACAAGCATCTTCCACCATATCTAATGCATCTACCAAATTCAAAGGCAAAGAGATAGCCAAACCAATCACACCTCCATCTGAGTCAGCTTGAAAGAATAAGGACAGTGATCCAGAACAAGCTTAGAGAGATAAGGATATGCAGAAAAATTTGGCACTCATTGCAAAGTACTTCAAAAAGATCTACAAACCTACCAACAACAACCTCGGAACTTCTTTAAACTCCAGAAACAGAGAAAGTAGGAATACTACTACTCCAAGGTCACAAGAAAGCCAATCAACATGACATTTTGTTGTAATTAGAGGACAGTGACTGTTGTTTGGGCTAGGAGGGACAAAAGGCCTTAAGGAGAGGGCAAGCAAACTGGTGATCAGTTGTTTCAATTCGCAAGAATTTGATCACTTCGCTAAGGAATGCAGAAAACCAAAAAGGGTAAAAGACTACACGTATCACACAGGAAAAAAGATGTTGCCTAGTGCAAAAAAGTTAGAAGGAGTTCCATTACAATCATAGCAAAAAATGCTGATTGCTAGAGGACACGAATGAGGAGATTGATGAACAAGAATTGGAATCACATTACAGCTTTATGGCAAAGATCCAGGAGGTTCCAAATGCAGACTCAAGAACTGATACTGAGCCATTAGAACAGGTACACAATGATGCAGAATATAATGTGTTTGCCAATGCGAGACAACATTCTGAGCAATCTGAATCCACTAGTAACACATGTTTAATGGAAAAGGATGATAGTAATGTCACTTCTGATTCACCGGATATGTGTGATAATGATATTTAGACTGACCAAAATCCTGAAGATGAGCGTGTTGCGCTTGCTAATTTAATATGCAATTAACACTTGATGTGATGAAAATAAAAAGTGATTCAAAACAATTAAAAAAGCAAACGATCACTTGCTCATGAATTGAAAGAGGCAAATCTATTCTGCAGAAGTAGTAAAACTCTGAAGGGAGTCCTAATAGTATTCGGTATAGTATTGTTTAAATTGCACTTCAAAAAAAACATACTGAGTTGAGAGATAAAGGCCCTAAAATAACCTTATAGTTGACTATGAAAAACTGGAACGTAGTTAAAGATGAAACCTAGGACAATTAGCGTCAAAAGACATTGACATAAAAGAAGGTTTAAAAACTTAAAGCTATGAAATTTCAGTTGTCAAAGAAAACATGATGAGTTTATGTGTCCAACGAATCTTTAAAACAAAGTCACATTTTTGAAGGTCATGTCAAAGAGAAAGAAAAGGTACTAACGAATGTTGAACTTAAAGGAAGAAAAATACATTACAAAATGAATTTCAATGGAAAAGCAATTAAGTTTGAATGAAATTATTTATCAAAAGGAATCAATCAATTTCAAACCATTCAAATGTAGCTCCCCAAAGCCCAACATTCGAATGGTAATGCCAACCTTTGTTCAAATCCACTTACCTCAAAAAGGCTCAATATTAAAAACCATGTTTTGTATGAGATCCCATATGACCAAACTGATCCTGCAAACAACTCGTCCACCAGATAGGGAAAGAGACATTGAACTCATGAAAAAAAGATTCGATCAAAATAAAAAAAAGACATTAGTGAGACCTTATGACTACACAAAGCTAAATAGTCTTTATGAAAATTTTAAACCAGCGTCACATGAATATCATGAACAGTTGGCACATGCAAACGAAGTAAGGAAAAAAATGTGGAGAAAATATTTTATGAAATTTAAACCAAATTAAACCAAATATTTTCAAAAACATTGGTTTCTTACCTGTTTCAAAATCAATAAGTAAAAGTAGACAAGCGTACAATGTAATGACAAATAACATAAATCACTTTAGAGAACTTGTTGATCAAGCTTGGGAAAAGCATTCTCATAATCATTTTCGTGCCCCAACTGCTCTTGATATGGAAGTGCTAATAAAAACATGTTTGATGCCTCTTGCCATAAAGACACAGAATGATAGTTTCACATTTGTTCATGAACTTAAGCAAGAAATGCATGCTGATTTAAAGTACGTTGAATCCCTTGAAAAAGAAATTGACGAACTTGAATCTGATAAAGCAGAATTTTCAAACATGTATGATATACTTTTGCAAGAATGTGTGTCTAATGATGTTATGTGTTCTTATTTGCATTCGTTATCTGATTTAGATGCTCACTCTGAATTGCAATGCTTATATCTTCATAAAGTGAAAGAATGTGAATGTCTTGCACAAAAGCTTTCGAAACAAACTGAATCTGTTAGTAAAGAAGTTTATACTGAGCTTTTACGAAGTTTTGCTAAATTAGAAAAACACTCAATTTCTCTTGAACTAGCTTTACAACAATGTCAAGAACAAATTAAAAATGACACAGTTAGCGAATAAAAAACGTCAAATCTATTTCAAAAAGAACGTGAACAATATTTTGAAATACAAGATTTGAAAGCTTAATTGCAAGACAAGAACATTGCTATAAGTGAGTTAAACAAACTCATTGAGAAACGCAAAGGAAAATCTATGGAAACTAAGTTTGATAAACCATTTGTTGTTCAACAACCAAATGCTCAAAGGATTCTAAAACCATCAGTTTTAGGCAAACCGACTCCTTTTTCAGACTCTCTTGAGAGGAAAAGTTTTTCACAAACAAAGTCGGTTACCAAAACTAATGTGTCAGAGAGTTTATCAAAACCAATCACTACACATATTTTGCCTCAAACAGCAAGGCAAGCTGTAAGAAACACAAATCTGATTAAACTAGGAATGTATCAAATTGACATTGGGACAACACAAACTAGAGCACCACAACTGCCTTAGACTTCTAAGAATACCAACCCTCGCGTGTCTACCTCTACAGGAGTAATTCACAGAACTAATGTTAGCAGACCACAGCTTAGGAGCACTCAAATGAAAGATAAGGTCGTGCCAAACAATAGTCAGGTGAAGGATAAGAAGACTGAAGTAGAAGACCACCCTAGGATTTCTAGTATTTCTAATAAAACAAAGTCTGTAACTGCGTGTAATGACAATTTAAAATCCAGAACTTCGAATGTTAATGCTGTTTGTGCTACTTATGGAAAATGTGTGTTTAATTCGAATCATGATGCTTGTGTTTCTAAATATTTGAATGATGTGAATGCTAGAACTAAGAAGCCTAAAGTAGTGTTTATTAGTACTAGAAAACCCAAAAGTCAAGCGAACAAATCTGTTGCAACACCCCATAAGAAAACAGTTGCATCAGAATCTACTATCTAGAATTCCAAGAGTTACTATAGATGTTGTATGAGAAAACTAGTAAGGCATGGAAATGGTGGATAGAACAACAATGCCCATCAGGATAGAAATGGGTTCCTAAGACAAAAACGAAATGGGTACCTAAAGTTAGGAACGAGAATGTGAAAAAGAGAGTTAGTTTTACTATAGATAATGCTTCTAGGATAACTAATGTCTTGAAACTCACAAATACTTTGGGATCTAATTTGTCAAATATTCCATCGTCCTCTAATTCTCTTGCAGATTGTTTAACTGATCCTATTCATTGTTGACTCTGGATGCATAAAGCACATGACGGGCAATCTAACGTTACTGTGCAATTTTGTTAAAAAATATATGGGTACCGTTCGGTTTGCCAATGATTAATTTGCTCCAATTCTTTGTTATGGAGATTTGGTTCAAGGAAATATCACGATCAACAGAGTTTATTACGTCGAAGGCCTCAATCACAACCTCTTCTCGGTTGGTCAATTTTATGATGCGGATTTGGAGGTTGCTTTCCGGAAATCTACGTGTTTCGTTAGAGATCTTTAGGGAAACGATTTACTTATCGGTAACCGTGGATCTGATCTCTATATAATATCCCTTCAAGAAATGACTTCATCAACTCCAATCTATCTCATGGCTAAAGCCTCACCAACTCAAGCATGGTTATGGCATCAAAGACTTTCTCATCTTAACTTCAACTACATCAACTTGCTTTCAAAGAAGGATGTCGTGATTGGTTTACCAAAACTGAAATGTGTCAAGGATCAATTATGTTCTTCTTGTGAAGTGAGTAAAGCAAAAAGAAGTTCATTCAAAACAAAGGCTGTTCCAAGTTCCAAAGGACGGCTAAATTTGCTTCATATGGACTTATGTGGTCCAATGCGGGTTGTTAGCATAAATGGGAAGAAATATATTCTGGTAATTGTAGACGACTAATTCAGGTATACTTAGACTCTATTTCTAAGATCCAAGAATGAAACACCAAAAGTTCTAAAAGGTTTCCTCACAATGATTTAACGAAATCTTCAAGCCCCGATAATTTCTGTTCGAACTGACAGAGTCGCAGAGTTTTTAAACAAGACACTCCATGCATTCTTCAAAGAAGAAGTAACTGAGCATCAAACTTCCACTCCACGAACACCTGAATAGAACGGCATTGTCAAAAGACGAAATCGTACTCTGGTTGAGGCTGCTCGAACGATGCTTTCAGCTTCTAAACTTCCTTTGTTCTTTTGGGCTGAAGCAATTGCAACCTCATGATATACTCAAAACAGATCTATCATCATCCCGACACATTAGAAAATGGCACATCACATCATCAATGACAGAAAACCTTCAACTAAACACCTTTACATTTTTTGTTGCACTTGTTACCTAACAAGAGATGGTGAAAATCTAGATAAGATGAAAGAAAAAGGGGATCCATGCATTCTGGTGGGATACTCCACTCAGTATAAGGGATATCGTGTTTACAACAAGAGAACCCGATTGATAGTTGAATCCATACATCTCAGATTTGATGAGATCAAAGAGATGACTGGGATGTCTGTTGCTAATGACACTTCAGGCCTCGTTCCTCAACGACAAAAGGCGTCAGATTATGACAACTCTGGCCCCATCCCGCAACTACAAAATGTTTCTCCTTCAGCAGATACAACAGTTCCGTCACAACAAGAGTTGGATCTTCTTTTTGTTCCTTTGTACGATGAATTTTTCACTGCAGGTACTTCAAGTGTCAACAATTCTTCTTCTCTCACTGACAATTCTAAGCAACAAGACACACCACCTATAACGAATAATCCATCTTCAATAGAACCAACAACTCCAACAAATGTTAATGCTGAGAAAAATAACGATAATCAAGCAGAAGATGCACAGTTCCAACAAGATGAATTTATCAATCCTTTCTGTACACCGGTACGAGAAATTGCTGAGTCTTCCTCACGCAACATTAATAATTTAAATATGCATACCTTCTATCAAACAACACGATTCCAAATACCGATGGACAAATCACCCGCTAGAACAAGTTTGTGGAAATCCATCAAAGCCAGTGCAGACAAGACGACAACTAGGAACCAATCCTGAAATGTGTATGTTCGCACTCACAGTGAGTACTGCTGAACCGAAAACCATTAAGGAAGTAATGGCTGATTCTGCATGGATAGAGGCAATGCAGGAAAAGCTTCATCAGTTTGACAGACTCCAAGTCTGGGAACTCGTTGACAAACCCTTTAGCAAGAACGTAATCAAGCTAAAGTGGTTATGGAAGAACAAAAATGATGAAGACCAAACTATAATTCACAATAAGGCACGACTTGTAGCTAAGGGTTATGCTTAAGAAGAGAGTATTGATTTTAAGGAATCATTCGCTCCAGTTATTATATGGACGTGAAAACGGCATTTCTTAATGGTCTATTAAAGGAGGAGGTTTATGTTGCACAACCAGATGGGTTCGTTGATCCTGATTACCCAGACAAAGTTTACCGACTAAGGAAAGCTCTATATGAATTGAAACAAGCTCCAAGAGCATGGTATGATAAACTCTCAAATTTCTTGATGTCCAAAGGCTTTACTAAAGGTACCATTGACCCTACTCTATTCACGATAAGATACGGGGATGACATTCTACTTGTGCAAATTTACGTCGATGACATTATTTTTGGGTCTACAAACCCTAAATTTTCTAAATGATTTGAAAAATTAATGCACAGTAGATTTGAGATGTCCTTAATGGGGGAAATGAAATTCTTTTTAGGACTTCAGATCCACCAATCCCCAAGAGGTATCTTTATCAATCAGGCCAAGTATGCTTTAGAGATTCTTAAAAAACATGGTATGGAAAAATATGATACCGTTGGTACACCAATGGCTACCAAACCTAAATTAGATGTAGAATTGAGTGGAAAACTCGTAGACCAAACTGACTACCATAGTAAAATTAGGTCACTCATGTATCTGATATCTAGTAGACCAAATATAGTGCAAGCAGTATGTTATTGTGCAAGGTATCAAGCAAGACCGGCTGAAAAACACCTTAAAAAGGTTAAAAGGATCTTTCAATACTTAAGGGGTACCATTAACATGGGACTCTGGTATCCGAAGGATTCTGGCTTTGAACTAACAACTTTTTCAGATGCCGACCATGCCGGATGTATTGATACTCGCAAAAGCACTTCTGAAGGAATACAATTCCTAGGTGATAAGTTAGTCAGCTGGATGTCAAAGAAGCAAAATTGCACTGCAATGTCATCAGCAGAGGCTGAGTACGTGGCGTTATCTGCAAGTTGTGCTCAAGTAATGTGGATGAGGACACATCTTAAGGATTATGGCTTCAACTACAACAAAATACCATTGTATTGTGACTCTCAGTCAGCCATAACAATCTCATGCAACCCCGTGCAGCACTCCCGTACCAAGCACATCCATACTCGATATCACTTTATCAAGGAACAGGTTGAAAATGCTATAATTGAATTGTACTTTGTCAGAACTGAATACCAATTAGCTGATATGTTTACTAAAGCTTTACCCGAAGATAGGTTTCAGTATCTTGTCAGACGAATTGGTATGATATGTTTGACTCCAGTAGAACTAAAGGTTCTGGCAAATGAATATGCTTGATATATTCTTCAAACATCAACATGTAAATATTTTTTATAAAACCAAATACAAAATCAAAAATTCAGAAAATGTTTCACAAAAGGAATCTTCTCGACATGTCTCTTGGAATCGATAACATTTACGTGCCTAGAAATATCGATTAACATTGACAAGGGTGTGTAAATGAAGTTCAAGCAGGAGTTTCAAATGCTTTCAAAACATGTCATTTCTAATTTTTCTTCATGACTTGTAATTGCTCTCAAATTGCAACTCGGACCCGAACGACAAAGGAGTGTGTATGTTTCAGTGCACTTATCCTTAGCGTTAGAAGAGAAGTCTTCTAACATGATGTTTTTCAAAATGTTGAATATAATTTTTCAAGAATTTCTCAATGACAATTCAAAATCTTTCAAAATTGTGTGTTCAACAATGCTAACCCTCAATTTATATTCATTTTTACAACTTGGTATCATTTTTTTAGTGTCAAACGTATGTAAAATTAAGGGCAAGCAAGTTAATGTTCCATATAACTCATGCTAAGTATAAAAGCTTTCTCCACAGATTTTTTATGACAAATTTTAATCACAAGGTATTTCAAAAACCAAGTGAATTCGTATTTAAAATAAGGAGATAAATAAGGAGAGAAATATAATTAAAATGTGATCTTGAAAATAATAAGTGATCTAAACGACTCAAAGTGTTGTTTATATTCTTCGGAAAAGGTTTTATGGTTACGATCTTATACCCAACAACATCTTAATTCACGACGATTCTGAAGTCATAAAGTGGTTAGGTTAGGTACTAGTCCTATGATCCAACTAGAACCGGAGGGATCTATCCAAGGACACTCCATAGTTAGAAATAGCAGTCCTTAGGTATGATTGGAGATGAATGAGAATAAGGGAATAATGCCGACTAAGATTGAGCTAACACTGGAACAATCACAACAAGGTGTTAGTAATGACGTATTGGCAAGCATTGAAGGGGTTGAAGAATGAAAAAGAAATGTATGGATAAAGGGTAAAAAGAAAGCAGCCCTCCACACACTTTAGGCAGAAACTGGGTCAATACATAATCTATCGGTTTTCACAAAGATGAATTCTAATATTGAAAAATGACGTCATGGACCCAGTGATGCAATGCACAACCCTTCACCGCCATTCGAGTTTCTCTCAAAAGAAACTTGTCTCATTTGTCACGGAGATACACACGACTTCTATTGACTTTCTCACTCCGAGTTAGTTGATATTTAATATGTGGCAGTCTGCTCCAGCCTCCGAGTACTAAAACCAAACGCACTAATCGAGACTAGAGCCAAGAGATCAATAAAATAAATCTCATTAGGACACATTCCATTACAAATACTTGTTGAACACCATCAAGTTCACAAGCTGTTAATAAGAGTCCTACGCATTATCCTTGTGATTTGGCCAGAACATCCGAGTGATACTCAAGTATTCACCGTGAAGATGGAAATCTTGCTTGAGCTAACATCAAACAAGCTCTTGGTAGGTGACTTGCACGATTCTATATGAATCAAACTTGTGTCAACTGGAAAGAAACGATGGTGCGATTCTATGTGAATCAAACTTGTTCTAGTAAAATGAATTGACGGTTTAATCAGAAAGATAGTAACTATCTGATTCACTCTTACCGTGTTGTCTGCTTTGAGGCGTTCCGGTATTGAGAACAAGCAAGTACGGTGAATCTAATGCATACGCGTTAGAGGATCTTAAACTTTGAGCTGGAAACCCTGTCAAGGAGGTTCTTCTAAATTGAACCTACCTGATCACATGTACAATATTTATACTGTAAAACGGTCCTCACGGAACCAGAGGTTAATGCAACCGAATCTCGACGAATGACAAAACTATATTTGTCCATATCTGCTGGTTATCACTAACATTTAAATGGAGGTACAAACGACGGTGTTACAACCTCATTCCAGCAGAGTCGGATTCATTACCACATGCTCATGCTTAAACTACAAAGACATACTATACAAAGACAAAAACTTTCGCAAACTCTGATATTAAAGATTCCTCCTCAGAAACCAAGCTTTGGGGGAGATTATTAAAGAGCTTTCAAGAAGATGCAAAGTATGAGCATGTTGGTTAAGACACAAGATCGCAAGGTGACAAAAATGATCAAGACATACAAGGAAAAGATTTAAAGATCTCAAAATCAAAGACGAAGTCGAAAGACAGTGACAAAGACTCAAGATCAAAGATCACACAGCATGAATGAACAAGCCTACAACATAATAAAGACCAAAGAGTCAACAACTCAACGACAAAGCAATCTCAACAAGTCCAAGGAAGCAAGATTCAGGATCCCACCTCAGGAATTCGAAGACCACACATTAGGGGAGATTGTTAGCCTCAAATATGTCTGTGAACATGGAAGCTTAAAATCTGCAGGAAGCCTCGCTTTGAGGAAGATTATTGGCCTCAAGATAACGAGTCTAACATGAAAGCTTGAAATCTCTCAGAAACCAAGCTTAGGGGGAGACTGTTAGCCTCAAATTATATTATTAATCTCGGTCTTTATCTCATGTATGTTGTAATAGGATAGAAGGGTAAACGAACTCGTTTATGTAATCTAATCGGTCACGTGTTATGGGCTAAAGCCCAAGTAATCCCAAGTAATCCCGATCCCGACCCATAGAAAGCCCATAGGCATGTAAGCCTCATGGTGTAAGTATAAATACCCCTCTCCAGATGTGGTGAAGGTGTTGGTCTCATTTGTTTTTCACACACTTGTAATCAACCACTCTTTTTCTTCTCTCTAGTTTCTCTCTCTAACTTCTCTCTACAATTCTTCCATTTTTCTCTTATTTATTTTTCTTGGTTCAAATGGTGAAGTGAAAGTGACCTGGGTTCCTACAGAAAATAAGAGTTATTAAATGATATATTTAATATGGGAACACGTGATGGTGAAGAGATAATGTAAAAGTAAAGGCCTGTTTGGTTTCCTACCTTGGATTGAGTTTTTGGTTGATAAGACACTTAAATATTGTTTGGTTAAAAATATGAGATTAGAAATTGGGGATTAGTCTCGCTTTCATGCACTATTTGAATGGTAGTGGATATAGCTGGGATTTCTACTATTTGTGGGCCTCCTTCTTTACTTCGCTATATTTTATTTTTATTTTAATATAAAAAAGCTATTAAATTTTATTTTAAATAAATATTTTATTAAATTTCTTATTATAATATATTTTTTTTTTTACATCAAATCCAAAACCAAATCCAAATCAAAATCTTAAACCCATCTACAAACCAAACGGACCCTAATTGTATTTTGTAGTTTTGTGAGTTTTTTTTAATTAAAATTTTCTATTGGATATCCATAAAACATAAAAGAGTTATTTTAAACTTTTTGGACAGTGTAATTTCGACACAATTAAATCTTGAATCTTCAATTTGTTCTTACTTTTTTGAATGGAAATAATTTTTTTTTATATGGTGAGTAATTGATGGCAGATGAAGAAGATGAATGATCCAAGACACTTCTAAAGACCTCAAGAATGAGGAATTTTTTTTTATAATGGATTAAAGTGGAGATTTGGTGGAATCATGAATTTGGTGGGACATATGGCTTCACCTCGATTGTACTAGCAACATCAGCTTATGACGCTTATGACACTTGCTCCTCTCGCAATTTTTTTTAAACGGCGAGTTAGTACCGTTACTAAGTTAGTTATTCGATTTCACAGTACTTATTCAGAAGGTAGTCTCTGTCAGCCGCCTCAAATCGACACATCTATGAGGCAGAACCCCACAGATTCTCACCTTGAAGGAAAACCTCAACGGAGAGACTCGAACCTGAGACCCCTCGCATGTGGTAGCAACCTCCCCAAGGACACCCTTGATGGCCAACTGAGCTAACCCAGTTGGTTAATATTTTATAGCTACTGAAGAGTAAAGTATAATATTTTATGAGTTGAGATCAATGAAGATCCAATATTTATCAAAGATCCAATAGATCAATTATAGCCACCCATTTTTTATTAAATAAAAAAAACTCACTTTTCAGCTCTTTTTTAAAATTAAAATATCTTGCAAACGGTAAATCGTTAAACGACAAAAAATACACCACCGCGACGAGAATTAAATCATCTTTCTAACGAGTGGCACTTTGATATACTTTCGACGAACTTTTTTTTGATTTTTTTAGTCACGTCTGAAAAAAATCATATGTGATTTGTATTGATTTTGTAAAATACAAATCACATGTGATTTTTCAGAATCACATGTGATCTTTCTAGACGTGACTAAAAAAAAATTAAAAAAATTCGTCGAAAGTATATTAAAGTGGCCCTCGTTAGAAAGATGATTTGATTCTCGTTGCAATGGTATGTTTCATTTTACGTAACAATTAACGGTATGTGAGATATTTAATTTTTAAAAAATGAGTGAAAAATGAGTTTTATTTAATTTGATAGAAAAAATGAATGGTTGAGATGAAATCTTGGGATCTATGATAAAAAATAAATCTTTATTGAACTTTTCTCAATATTTTATACCCTTAAGGTCCACATTTTAGTATTACCTATAAATTTAAATGTCCCTATTTTAGTATGGTGGGAAGGGATCAACTGAGAAGAAAAAATATAATGAGAATAATAAGAAAGATTTCTAACCACACATTTTAAATAGGAAGGAGAATTTTAAAGGGAGATGCATGCATTTTTATAAGTGCATATGAAATGTGTGATTGTGGTTTCTTCTTATCATTCTCATTATAAGTTTTCTTCTCATTTGATCCTTACTCTTAGTATGGTAAATGTATAATTAGTTAATAATACTTGAGAAAAAGATCCTCTAATGTTCAAATTGAACATGATAGGTCATGTTGAGGATGTTAATATATAATAATACAAATTTCTCACAATGATGGCCCACTTTTTCTTTCCCACTCACAACAACCTCAACATGATCTATCATGTTCATCTTGAACATTAGAGGATCCTTATCCTAATACTTGTAATGAGTCGTTTTTATTTTTCAGACTAGATGCATCGATTGCTAACAAGAAAATTGAACACCGAAAATAATAAACCCTTAATTAAAGAAAACACAACCAAAATCACCTGAAAATAAAAATGATGAAGTGCAATGCTAAGAGTAAGGAGTGTGGTGAATGGATGTATCTACTCATTTGGGCCCCACAACATGCCACATCAGCATCTCACTCCCACTAAAAAATACACATTCACTCATAACACACTCTTATCTCCTCACTTTGGCTCCATCACCCACAATTTAATTTAATTTTTTATTTTTTCATGCAAACTTAATTCATTTCATTAAAATTAAAAATACAAAATACAATACAATAAAAAAATTAAAAATACAAAATACAATCTTACTATCTTATAAAACAAATTGGAATCTCTCTCATTATTAATTTTTTAAGTAATCTAAGTTTTTATTCATAGTGTACAAGTTTTAATGCATACAACAAATAAACAAAATATATTAAATACACTCTTTAATGCAAATAAAATAAAAACAAAGAAACATAGTGTACAACTTTTTAATACACAATTAACACTCTTAATAAAACACCTAATTATTTAAAAATACAAATATTCATGCAATATGTATAATTAACCAATGCATAAACACACACTTATTGACTGGTCAACACAATTAATATTATTATTAAAACGCCATTAATCTATTAAACACACTAATTAATGTTATTTTTAAAACACCTCTAAAATAAAAAGTACATGTCATTATATACATTGTACAAACTAATAAAACACACAAAGCTTCATAAAATTTATATGCTGATACATATAGTTTAAAAACCGGATCAGACCAACGTGTTCTACCAGAAACATGAGTGATCACCGGTTCGGCTAGCAAATAAAAGCCGTCCAAAAACGAACCGAAAAGAACAGGCCAAAACCTATAAAAATGAGTGAACTAACCCTGACCAAGATCAGTTTCTATTTGTTTTCTCTGGTTAATCACAGGGTACCCGCCGCCGCATGGTGCGGGTACCCTGCTAGTACAATAAAAATAAAACACTGCGAAATTTAAAAACAATGCGAAAATTAAAAAAAATACAACAAATTAAAAATAAACTAATCTTGTTGTTGATGTTGTTGCCAAAGATGCTCAATGACATTACGTTGAAGCTTTGCATGTGTTTGTTTATCACGCAGTTCTTTGGATTTTATTCGTTGCACTTCGCACCGCTCGACCCATGTCCTTAATATATTTGGTTGGGGACAAATATAACTTTGCTGCTCAAACTCGAATAACGCAAACTTTTAATCTTTTAAAATCATGTTATGCAATATAATGCAAGCGTACATGACTCTGCGTAGCTTGTTGACAGTCCAAGCACGCACTTGTTGACAGTCCAAGCACGCGCTGGTTGACATATAATATGCCAATGTCCTTGAAGAACCCCAAAAGCTATTTCAACGTCTTTTCGAGCACTTTCTTGTTTCCATTTAAATAATGCATTCTTCTCTGAATTTGCAACCGTAAATGATTTAACAAAAGATGACCATTGTGGGTAAATGTCTTCGGCTAGATAATACCCTTTTTCAACGTCTTTTCGAGCACTTTCTTTTTCGAATGTAACCCCGTTACATTTAAATAATGCATTCTTCTCTGAATTTGCAACCGTAAATGATTTAACAAAAGAAGGTCGTCAAATAATGGAGAATTATTTAAAACGGTTAAATCGTTATTTGCACCCGTTACCTTAAAAAAAGCATGCCAAATCCACAAATCATATGAAGCAACAGCCTTATAGTTGGGTACTTTTTATCACCTCTAGCAAATTGCCCATGCCATCCTTTTGGGCAATTTCTTCATTCCCAGTGCATACAATCAATGCTTCCAAGCATTCCTAAAAAACCATGAATATTATTGTGTGCGGTGTATAAGTTTTGAATGTCATTGAAGTCAGGTTTTCGTAAATACTCGGGCATAAAAAGTTCGATAACGCACATAGTAAAAAAATCTAGACAATCGCGTGCGCAATGGTTACCCATTTGTAAATACTCATCTTATGAATCAAGTGTTACGCCGTATGCCAATTGGCGTATGACGCATGTGCATTTCATAATAACACTAAAACCTGGTAGACCCGTAGCATCGGGTCGGACCCTAAAGAAATCAAAATGCGGAGGAAGAGGATGGTGAGTTTGAATGTAATTTTCAATACCTGAGACTATTTCTAAAAATAGTTCACGGCTCATACGATACCGTTTTCGAAAATAATACAACGGATATTTTGGGTTAGGACCAAAATAGTCCGCTTTCAAACGTTCTTCAGCTTCTATACGTTCCCGGTAGATATAGTTTCGGTGGCGCACCCGTTCTGCTTCTTCTTCTTCTTCTTGCTCTGCCTGAACTTGTTGCATAATCATCTCAAGATCATCGAAATCATCAATATCGGACAAATCACCACCACTTGAATCACTCATCATGTTTATTGATTTTAAGATGTAGTGTTTTGAAAGAGTAGTTGTGTAAAATTTGATAAAATAAGGTAGTATTTATAGTGTAAAAGTGGGTATAAATTAAAAAATTAAAAAAAATAAAAAGCAACGGATATATTTCAAACGGATATATTCACTTTGTCTTATTTGACTCGTGTGGGTGGCGAGACACACAATTTTGGGAGGTGGCGAGCATCCTTGGTGTGGTGATGAGCACCATGACAAAGACACGTAAAATGTGACGAAGCCTGCTCGCTACACACTCCTTACTCTAAAGGAGCTTCAGTTAGGAGGGTATCTTGATTATGGAAGAGAAAGTTGAATAAAACTTTTAAAAACGCTTGTATGAAAAACTTTGTAGAATTGCAATGGTCTAACAGATCAATAGATTGCGCCTTTTGAGTTTTTTTAACTCTTTTTAAAATGAGCTAACAATATATTTAAGTTAAATAAATTCACTTTATTTTTATGACATCCACGATAATAATATTTAATTAAACTAACCAATAAAAAGGTTATCCATACATGGTTATAAATAGCGTGAAACGTGGTGTGACGTCATGACCAAGTCTCACGTCTTAACGGTTACAGTGTAGCTTTTACGTTTTTAAGGCGTGGTTTAAGGCGGCCCAAAATATGATATTTCATATTTATTAAGTTTACATATAGCGTTGTACATATTAATAAAGTTAAGAAACTATCATTACATGTAATATTCTTCATTTTGAAATTTTTTTATCGGAGTTTTATATAAAAGGTTCGCCACGCCTCACGCCTTAGCGCGCCTTATCGCGCCTTATCGCGCATTTTCACACCTCATCTCACACCACGCCTAGAGTCGACGCTATTGGGCCAATTCAGAGCCTAATTGTCCCTTGTACAGAATTTGTATGAAATATATCCTAAGTAGAAAATAAGTCACTGAATTTAAATAAGTTTAGCGAGTCATCCTCAAGATGTTCTTCAGAGTCTAGAAGAAAGACCGTCATAACCTGAGGTGGACCTCAGCGAGTGAAGAAAGAACCAAGATCAGGATGATGGAGTCAGTGAGTATTGGAAAATGGCTCACTGACTCCCGAATACCATCTCTGAATGAAGACCTGAACATATTGACGGAAACTTCCTAAAAGCAAAACAACAAGTTCAGACAAAAGGTACAAGTGGAGGCTTGTACTTTATTGAAGGTTGCTTAAAGGAAGACAAGAAAGGACAAGAGTGGTTACCTTGACTTTAATGAAGTTTCACATGGAAGCTTCACTTTCCCACTATATATAAGTTCACTTGTAATAAGGATAGGTTAAGGATTCTTACACAGAAAACACACAATGTAATGTTATAGTGATAGGGTTCTCCTCCCATTGGTTCATGAGCAAAGCTATGAACAATGAGAGTTGTATTTGTCATTCAATATCCCGGTTGTTGGTCCGCAAACAACCGAGTGCACTTGTAAATCTTTGATTCATTTCTAATAAGATTTATAAACGTTGAAAAGTACAAATGATGTTATTAGTTATCCAAATAGGTCTCGTAGTTAATATAGCATATATTACACGATTGTCAAGGACCAACAAGTGGTATCAGAGCGGGTTAGTTAATCACATAACCTTGATCCGTTCGAAAATGACTGCTAATAACAATTGAGCAAAGTCAAAAAATTAAACCTTCAAAAACTGCTACTGTAAGTGCAATTTTTGAGGGGAAGAGTCTGTGATAAATTTGACTTATTGCTAAACATATCCATGACACTTACCCACCACACAAATCTTATCCTAAAAGAAACCACCATCCACTCCAAACGTGCCACGTCACTACCCCCTAAAACAACTCATCCCAAAAACAAAAAACAACCAAAATACCAGATCTTCATCAACAAAAATCCTACAAATCACCTCAAACAAATCACGACATCAATTCACTAACAAAAAATCAAAAACAAAACCCATCCTACAAAACCAGATCTAAACACATAAACACCCTCGACACAAAACCAGATCCATATCGATTCACAAAAATTTCATAACCCTGAACCCATTCGAGCAACAAACTCCTTCCATCCTTAAAAAAAGGATGCAAAAATCTACCCGACTGCAGCGGGAATGTTTAACTGAAAAAAAGGAAGTGTGTTTGTCAAGTTTTAGAAACTAGGGTATTATGAAGATACTGGTTGTGATTGTTATTTGTGAACAATGGTTAAAAAGGGTTGTTTCAGTAACTAATGGGTTATTGATATAAATGGGTTGATGGCTGGATAATGACATTGACTATGTGATGTACCCGACGTGAAAGAAAATATCAGCTTGAAATAATGATGATGGTTTGTGTTTAATTGTCAAGAAAGGATGAGTAGAAAATCAGTTGGTAGGAAGGGTGCAAAAGATGGATACGAGCCGATTTTTGTGAACAAAAAGGGTCGCGGATAAGACATCAGTGAATGATAATATAGGTCGGCTGATGTGTATGAATCAGTGTCCTTCAGTTAGCGAATGGATTCTAGGCGAGCTGATAAATCAGATAGTAAGTTTGTGTTGTAGTGAATAAAAATAGGTTTGTTCAAGGTGTTGGAGGAGCTGATGAAAATATCAGTTAGTGAATGAAAAGGGTTGGTCAGTTTGTGGAGCTGAGTATTTTAACCCTGACCCTGAACTCCATTATGTTAATCCAATTCACAAAACCTTAACCTCTGAGTCACTTGCTGAACCTCAATAATTAAACCCGTTGACCCAGTCGCTGAAGTGAACTAGAGACAGCTGAATCAAGTCGTTGGTTGTACCCACAAGCAGAACCGCTGACCCATGGCCGCTACCAGACCTCTGACCCACTGACCCGCTGAACCCGCTGAATTGGGAGTCTCTGAGCTCATGTATAGACACTGAAAAAAATCAGATGGTTAATATGGGATGTTTTGTATATATGAAAAAGAGCTAGTGGGTCTCGGTTTTTGGCAAAATGATGGAGCAAGTCATTTGGTTAAGTACTATGTTTTCGGACCTCTGAACTTTCATGGATTTAATTTCAAGCACTATGTTATTGGTTGAGTATTACTCATATGGGTACGATAATAGAATATCGTCATCTTAGTTAAACCATTTACCGCTAAACCTGAAGGGGAATCTTCCAGAGAGTGTGTAACGATCAAAAGCGGCTTGTATTGCAACTTTTGAGGGGGAGAGAACACACTTATCAGGGATTCATTAGCTCAATCCAAACATCATACTAGAAACCAAACCACAAACACAAAACCTTCACACTATCTCAAATCAAACACCATATCCACAATCATTTACAAAAATCACACCATCACAAATCAAAAACCATATCCAAAATCATTCCCAAAAATCACACCATCACAAATCAAAAACCATATCCAAAATCATTCACATAAAAAAACCATATCCATTCGTGACCCAATTCATGAGTCGCGTACAAACCCTCACTCAAAAAGAAGTCGTGGAGAAACAAGGAAAGACTCTATATTTTGAAAAACATGGTCATAGTCTAGGTTTTGAAAACGACCTAGTTCTCTATGACTTCAGCTCTGATACCATCTGTAACACCCCCAAAAATCAGGACAACGCAGCGGAATGGTAACATTGGGGTGCTACTTCAGGGCACAAAACACAAGTCACGGAAAACGACCTTAAAATGGACGTTTTAAATAAAGTCATATTCTATTTAATAAAAGATCAGAGTTGCAACAGGTTTCATTTATAATGTATTAGAAAACATTGTCAAAACGTTTGTCAAATAGTACTCAAGTTATTAAGCCTTCAAAAATATATATATCCGCGCGACTCGAATGCTCCCAATGCTCCACTAGCAAAATAGTAACCTGAAAATACATGCTAAAACGTCAACAATAATGTTGGTGAATTCATAGGTTTAAGTAAAAAGCAGTATTGAAATAATTTAAGAAATATTTCAGAAGAAAAGTAGCGTTACAACATTTAAAAGTGTTATTTCCGAAATCCATCCGAAATCCAAGTAGTGATTCAGTAAATCAAGAAGTATTTAAAAGTGGACCACAAGATCGAAGTAATGGTGGACTAAGTACATATTCCGAAGTCCAAAACAAGTAATGTAGACAAGAGAAACACATTCATCAAGTCTAAGTATATATTATTGCACTAAGCTCATGACACCGAAACCTTAACGTACTTCAATCAAGAGATTGGAATGCCCCATAAAAGTAGGATGTTCTGCCAAACATCCTGGAAAGTAATATCTCAAATGTTAAATGCACCTGATCAAACTAGTGACCCAAGGAAAGGTGGGGATTGTCAGTCCCGATAGATCTATCCACAACACTAGCGCTCACTATAATAGCAATTAACGGTTCATGATAAGTAGGGACTTCACGGCAATAAGGTAACTTAGCAATAATATTCAGGTAATTTGGATAGCATACACTTTTTAAACACTTGTGTCCGTAGTAAAACAATCATGTCTAAAATTCATGGTTTCAAATATAGGTATTCACGATCTCAAATCATGTAGTAAACAAATCAAGCTTTAGTAAAAATAATCATGTAACGCTTACGTATAGAAATCAATAAGTTTGTGTAGTAAAACGAGCACATATTCTCACCCCGAAAACAGTTTAAGAAAACCATTAAAAGAGAAAAGGTGGGGCTATGAACTCACAAAGTATTGAAAGGTAATTGTACTGTAGTAAAATATACAAGTTTGTAAACGAGCATGTATTCCTCTCGCGGGTTTATAAAACATTGAAAAGATCTATCAACTCACAAAGTATTGAAAGGTAATTGTACTGTAGTAAAATATACGAGTTTGTAAACGAGCATGTATTCCCCTCGCGGGTTTATAAAACATTGAAAAGATTGAAATGCGAGACTATGAACTCACAAAGTATTGAAAGGTAATGAATATAAAAATATCATATTTTTGATGTTTTAAAAATATCACTTTCTGTAATGAATAGTAAATTTTATAAAAATAGTTTTATAAAAGTATTTCTCGTCGTAAACTCGTAACTAACGTATCTTTTTCGTTATAAATCGGTTTTTCGAGTTTCTTATCATTTTGGAATCGTCATGAGGCGTATTATTTTTATGTAATGTCAAACCTACTGTATGAAGTCGAAATCAAATCACCCTTTTATTATCCAAGTGTGTTCATTTATAAAGAGTTTGTTTTATTAACTTTATAAACCCAAATTTATACAAAATCATGTTTATACTTAAACAACATGTCAACATATTTATTAATCCATTTTTCCATGATATATATAACAATATGACATAAGAAAAGTGTGTAAATTCATAAACATAAGTGATAATTCGTTTTACATATTAAAAATCCTAAGTGGTGATATAGTTATATAAAACATGTAAACATATAAAAATGATGAAAGTAAAGACATGAAGGTTTTTAGATAACCTTATTATGATGTAAGATGATGAACCAAAGTATCTAAACCCTTGTTTAGATATAAAACCCTAGCTTTCCATTTTAAAACCCTAGTTTCACTTTTCTTGATTAATACTTGAAAACATTAAAAAGATTGAAATGCGAGACTATGAACTCACAAAGTATTGAAAGGTAATTGTATTGTAGTAAAATATACAAGTTTGTAAACGAGCATGTATTCTCCCCCAAAACAGTTTAAAACAAGTAAAATAGGGGCTATGAAACTCACCTTGAGTGAATGGAAATCAACAAGTATAACACAATAGAAAAATGCGTCACGAAGGAATCCGAAGGCAACCTAAATTATCATAGGTCGTATAAGTACCGAGTACTTGAATATAATCTTATAGTTGTTACATCGTACTATCGTTCGGGCTATCATAATTTAAGAGGTCATGACATGACGTTCGAGGAGTTAGGACACTTTAAATCGTAAATCCAACAACTCGTCGATACGCCATCCGAAGAGGCCTCATTATGAAACTCCCTAGTAATATAGTACTTTGATAACCACAAATAATTCTATATAGCTTAATCACCAACTAATGGTTTTGGTAAAATTGTGTTTAATAAGTTAAAACGTTTATAATTACCGTTTTAGTAAAACTAGCATAACTTTTGCGTTTTAAGCCCGATTTTAACGTTTCTTATGCCCACGCTTTCGTATTAAGACGAGTTATCATAAATTTACATTTTTGAAATTTTAGTTTTTCTGATGAATAGTGATTTTTACTGTTCATAACAGACATATACTTATTTTTATAGTTTTTGTTATCGTAAACTCGTAAACGTCGTATTTTATTCGTTATAAATCGGTTTTTCGAGTTTCTTATCATTTTGGAATCGTCATGAGGCGTATTATTTTTATGTAATGTCAAACCTACTGTATGAAGTCGAAATCAAATCACCCTTTTATTATCCAAGTGTGTTCATTTATAAAGAGTTTGTTTTATTAACTTTATAAACCCAAATTTATACAAAATCATGTTTATACTTAAACAACATGTCAACATATTTATTAATCCATTTTTCCATGATATATATAACAATATGACATAAGAAAAGTGTGTAAATTCATAAACATAAGTGATAATTCGTTTTACATATTAAAAATCCTAAGTGGTGATATAGTTATATAAAACATGTAAACATATAAAAATGATGAAAGTAAAGACATGAAGGTTTTTAGATAACCTTATTATGATGTAAGATGATGAACCAAAGTATCTAAACCCTTGTTTAGATATAAAACCCTAGCTTTCCATTTTAAAACCCTAGTTTCACTTTTCTTGATTAATACTTGAAAAAGGTAATCCAATGCTTGGAAATACCTTAGAATATCTTAGGATGGATGTGTATAGAAGTGTATGGGTTGTATAAAAATTGATATGGGTTTGTGTAGGGGGGGGGTTGATGCCGTGAGCAATAGAGAGCAAAGAGGGGAGGTTTGATGATTTTTCACTAAGTGTTTTACTTGCATCTTTTCTCTCATCACTAGATATATGTATATAAGGTATAGATTTAGTCAAAGAACATGTTATGGTCATAGGAATGGCTCATGGTCTTAGGGATGGTCATGGGTATGGTCCTTAGTCAAATAAACAAGTATGGTGTTGCATTAATGAAGTATGATGTCCTTTTGACCAAAGTGAAGAGTTTCTTGCATTTCTTAAATCAATGGCCATGATTTTCGGCATATATGAGATATATATGATATATTTTTGTAATTTTTATGTATTGGGTATAAAAGTGGGTATTTGTTGAAGCGTAGAAAAGTTTTTGTGGTTCCGGGAGTGCCTAAACGCAATTTATCGCGAAACGTATACACTTTACGTATCCGATAAAAATAAAATGAACAAAGTTAATAATTATCCTTAAAATAATTATATAACCCTTGCTTGATGTAAACATTTAATTGTTTGATGCCCGTTTACATTGAACGCTAATTTTTAGCTTACGCGATTTAGCTTAACTTTTACGATTTAAAGCAAATGCGTACAATACAAAAGGTACATTGTGGATTTATCGACGTCGTCAATGACTTGAAAACACAGGGTGTTATAATATTGCCAAATCAATGCTTTCTCAAGGAGATCCCATGTAGTTACTAACCCTGCTGAAAGTCTATTTATCCATATCAAGGCTGGCCCCTTGAGTGTAATAGGGAACACTCTAAGCATAACGGCATCGTGTGTGACATCGGGGAAGTGGAAAAGATCTGCGATCTCTAATACCCTCCGCACATGTTCGTGTGCATCCTCATCAATGGTACCTTTGAAGAGTTTGCGTCTTAATTCCCTCATAAAGTTGCTATTGATCTTGAACTCGACGTCATTGCCGATCTTGGGTTTTACCACGCCTGGTCTAATGTCGTCTTGGACCCAAGCCAGGTATTGCTCTATGGTGAGCGTGTTAATATCAACGTCATCTTCCATAATAATAAAACTAGCAGAATATACTTACAAAAATATATACAGAAATTCAAATTATAACTAATTTTAGCTCCCCGGCAGCGGCGCCAAAAACTTGATGCGTAAATTATTTTGAATAATGTTTTACCATGTATTAAATTTATAAAACTCAATTACCGATACACGCACTAACGGGTAGAGAACCCGGTCGTATGTAGTGCAGTAGCTTAGTAAATCCGAGGTCGTCCCAAGACCTAAGGTTAAATAGTTCTAACTTGATTATTGTCATGTTTGAAAATGGTTTTAAGTTTGATTTTAAGAGCTATGAAAAGTAAATGCAACAATGGAAATAGATAGAAGATATCAGGGAGAAAGGCCTGCTAACCTAACCATTTCATTACCAATGCTGTGAATACATTTTCCTATGCAATGTTCAATTATAAGTTCCATTAGTGGTTCTAAAGTCGACAGACCTGAATTTTCATTAAAGATATGTCCTATGCTTACTCTGCGATCCCACATTCCCCTACGATCACACGAGTAGGGCATCCAAGCTTGCAGTGGTTAAACCCCAGCTACTCTTAAAGACCAATCTATAATCTAAACCGATTATTAACCCCATCTGAAAGAGTTCCCATGCTTTATAAGTATTTAATGTGACAAAGGCGGTAATTTGTTTAATTCCTACACTAGGGATAGATGTCAAGCTACCCTAGTACCCCACTAATCCCAGGTTTAGCATGGTAAGTCTAATATCAAGATTAATAAGATCTAAGCTACCCTCTATACTACCAAAACATAAGGATCAATAAAAGGATATAAGGATATCTAAAAGAACCATAATTAAATAAGAAATCATTATCACAACAATAACTACATGGTTAGGCCAGCATTAGGAGTGCTTAGCCACTCATAGTAACAACAATGCAAGAATTAATGAATAAAGACATGGATTAAATCATCATAATTCTTACAGAGAATGAAATGAATGATTAAATACAATAAGTATGCTAGTGGCTTCTCCCTTGGACCTTTAGATGAAATGCTTCAAACCTTAGGGGTTTGGTTCACCCCTTAGAATTGTGTGAAGTGGTGGTGGTGGTGAGTGATGCTGAATGAGTTGGAGGAGGGCTCTATTTATAGGGTTTGAAAGGTTTACGGCGTAATCCTTATGAGATATTACGCCTTAACCTTGCTATGTAAGCATCTAATCTTCTAGGCATAAAAGTATGTTACGGCGTAACCATGTCGCCCATGTTACGCCATAACGCTAAGTCAGATACATCATCTCTTGTAATTTTGAATGTTGCGGTGTAATCTTGGAGACACTTTACACCGTAAAGGGTGTAATAACTCATTTCTTTGTTAGAGTACATTACGACGTAATCTCTCGGGGGTGTTACGCCGTAAACTGCCTTAGACTCTTCACTTTAGTGCATTTCTTGTCCAACTCCCTTGTCTTTTGCTAAAATGCTCACTTGGTCCCTAAAAACTAATAATAAATAATTAAATAATGTTTTCATACATTAATAGCATATTTGTAAGCATTTTTATAAGGAATTTGATATTAAAATGTATCAATTATTTGATTTTATCAATGTCCTTAACTGGAGCCGCAAGTCGTTGGCTAAGAAACAAACCATCTGGTTCGATTACAACTTGGAAAGATCTGAAGACAAAGTTTCTAAGCAAATATTGCCCACCTGCTCGTACTACAAAGAAAATGGAGGAGATCAATAACTTTCAGCAAGAACCAAATGAAAACCTCTATCAAGCTTGGGAGCGATTTAAAGAACTCTTGATGAAGTGTCCTCAACACTATTTAACAGAAATACAGGAGGTAGTCTTGTTCTATAATGGATTGGATGTTCTAACTAGATAAATTCTTGATTCAAGGGGAGCCATACCATCGAAGACTGCTGCTGATGCGAAAGTAGCCATCTAAAATATGGCTGAATACTCTCAAAAATGACATAATGGAACATCTAGGACCAGAAGTACTGAAACTTCTGATGGATTAGCAGCCATACAAGCACAACTCAACAATCTTGGAAGAGAAATCAAGAAAGTGAATGAAAAAGTTTATGCTGCTCAAGTAGGATGTAAACAATGTAAAGGTCCCCACTACATCAAAGATTGCCCACTCAAGAAAGAAGGGAAAATCCTTAAAGAAGCTTACTACACTCAATTTGGTGCACCTTTTCATGGAGGGGGATATATAGCAACTGCTCCGGGATTCTACCAAAGGAACAATGCAAACCCTTCGTACCAAGAATGAAGGCAATCTATGGAAGAAACCTTAAGCAAATTTATAGGGGAATCGGCAATAAGACATGAGGAGAACTCTAATTTGATCAAAGAGATCCGAGCTCAACGGATGCTGCCATAAGGAACCAAGAAGCATCAATTAAAACTTTGGAGATCCAAATCAGGCAAATGAGCAAGGTACTATAGGAAAGAGGATTTGAAAGTTTATAGAGTTCCACTGAAACTAACCCGAGAGACCATGTCAAGTCGATCTCGACTATTGCTGAAGCTGATGCAAGCTCGATACGCCGTATTGGATCACACCAATACGCCATATCCACTGGACAGAACACTACACTGATGTACGAGACAAAAAAAACGACAATCCCGTTTCCAAGTTGTTTGAATGATTGCTACTATGAAAATAATATGGGATCATATGGACCACAATTTTTGGAAGCTTACTCATATGGAGCTTCACATATCGATAAATCCATACCCCGAAAGGAGAAAGACCCAGGGAGTTTCACTTTACCTTGCTATATTAATAATGTTTGCTTTGATAATGCCCTTGCTGACTTAGGAGCTAGCGTAAGTGTCATGCCTCTCTCGACCTACCTTAACTTAGGTTTAGGCGAATTAGCTCACACTAAGTTGACATTTGAATTAGCATATAGGACCGTGAAATATCCAAAAGGAATTGCTGAAAACGTGCTAGTAGGTATTGGTAAATTTGTTTTCCCCATAGATTTTATAATTCTTGATATGCCCGAGGATATCAAAGTGCCCTTGATCCTCGGAAGACCATTTTTGTCTACCGCCCATGCTAAGATTGATGTTTTCAAAAGGAAGATTACTTTGAGGGTTGGGGAAGAGAAAATAATTTTCAAAAGTGTTAAACCTGCTAGTAGTTTAATTAAGAGGGTCTACATGCTAAGCTTAAGAGAAAGAATGGAACTTGATTTAGAAGCTAGGCTAATGGGAGAGACTTTGGTGTTGAATAGATCATTAGACCCTTTCTTTGGGGATTACATAGAACTAAACGATCTTAATGTACCATTAGAGCTTAGGAGAGATCAAGTTGATGATTTAATGCCCACCATTGAGGAAGGTAAGGTAGTTGAGGAATTTAGAGCTAGGAATGATGCTAGAATGGTTAGCAAATTTTTTGGATATCCTAGTGATTGCGACCACGATAAGAAGATCCGTATTGATTGTGCCCACAACTTGAAGTTCTCTTGCATGATAGGTTTTGAATTTTTACACGCTAATTTTTTCCCTTTCTTGTACGTAAATGTGATGTCCAAAAAGTTTTATAATTCTATAAGGAAGGACAAATTGGAATACAAGAGAAACAATGTAGTTGGAGCCTTAATGAACATACCTATCTTTGTTGGAACTTTTTCTATCTTAACAGATTTTGCAGTTTTAGAAGATATGGATGCTTATCATAATGAAGGAATGGGCGATGTTATTTTTGGCAAACCGTTTTTGAGAGAAGTTGGGATTAATGCAAGACGGTTTGAAGGAATGATTACCATTTACAATGGTAATGAAGAAGTTACTTACCAAATGGTGCGGTCACATCCGAGGTTTAAACACCACACTAATGAACAATGTAACAAGATCCCACCATTACTAAAGATGAGTGAGGAAGATATGATGAATGGAATCTCGCACTCGTACCAAAAGCTTAAGAGTTTCTACAAGGAGGTCTTGAACTTAGGACTCGAATATGTCCGAGATGCGAAGATGGAAGAATGGCTCACACGTGGGCACAAAAGCGTGCATAAGATGGAGTAAAGAAGCTGAAGAAAAGTCTAACTTAAAGACTAGCTAAAACAAAAGTGCTTCCCAGGAGACAACCCAGATTGTTATTTATTTTTATCGAGTCTGTCTTCACAGACATCAATACGGTGTATCCGCTTCATACCATACGGCGCACTGAATTTCTGGACGTTATCAGTCCTTTACTTTTATGCACTTTTAAACATTATTGTCAGTTCTGTCAATACGGTGTATTCATGCACATGATACGACGTATTCAACAGACTGACTCATATTTAGATACTTTTTACAGGTTTCTCAATACGGCGTATTCCAGTTTATGGATACGGCATATTGGTTTCCTGTACAGTTTATTTAGCTTATTTAATTAACCGTAGATACCCGAGATAGAATTTTGCATGTTTTTCCTATATTTTGCACGGTACCTCGCTGAAAAGAAATCGACGATGTTGGTGAAGTATCTACAATCTAGAAATCTGGAAGTGTTGGAGTCTTGAAACTTCAAGACGGCTATTTAACACGCATCCTTGCTCACAAACTCAACTTGGAGAATCTACCGAGCAAAATATCAGGGGAGTTTCTCATTCTAATTCTTTTTAATTCATGTTTTTAATGTTTTATCTATACAACGAGGACGTTGTATAACTCAAGTGGGGGATGGGAATTAGAATGTATACTTGTCCTATTTTTCACATAAAATGCTTAAATTATGCTCAAATTTAAAAAAAATTCAAGCATACTTTTGTGAAATTACTTGATACATAACCTGCACATAATATCCCTTATTAGATATTGTGAGGATTTAACCTTATCCGTTTCCAAATGTTTACACAAATTCTACAAAATATGAGTGTGCCGGTGATGTTGTAGACTTTAGAACTTGGCTTGGTATATCTATTCGAGACCACAATAATGAGTACTATGGATTTAGATGGAGTAACTTGTTTTAATTGGTAAATTTCTAGGATTACACCCAAAAAGCCTTTATATGTTGTTTTATTAACTAACTACACTGGTTAGTTAAGTCCCCGTATAAACCTTTTGTTTACTCTCATCTTAAGAGTAAGATACCCCTAGAAAAACCTATAGAGCCAATCCTTTAGGAATAACACGAACTGTTTGTTTCGTTACACCTTTACACCTTAGCCTACCCTGTTAGATTAAGTCCATTTATCAGTTGTTAGTTTCTTAAAGTGTAAAGTATGTATTTCTCAAGTCTTGTGTTAATTTTCTATCTTTGGTACGGTTGGGAAGAAATTTGCACATTGCAAATGGGAATGTATAAAGTAGTAAAAACTTATGTATTTTTACTACCAACACAATTATTGGTACGTCCGTAGAATGAAGAATTATCGAAGGAATTATCCAAAGTTATTATGATCGTGAAGATGGTGAAATTACACCGAGTTTCGTAGTATAGTACAGTTAAAAAAAATCAAAACAATTAGAAAATGGCAACAAAAAGAGAGGAGGAAAGTTTGAAGATAATCGTTTCGCAAAAGCTTAGACCGAAGGAATTATATGAAGGATCGATTATTCGTTGATACGTCTTATAAGTCAACGATGTAAAGTTTTGTATAAAGTGGTAGATATCGCCACTTGTCTTGTAAAAGTATGTAAAGTATAGGATGATTGGGAAGTTGACCGTTTTGGGAATGCCAACTCAGGTTGTTGTTTTTGATCTATGATCAAGACGTTTGTAAATAGTTGTGTCTTAATCATGGTAACGGCCGAGAAAAAGTGTCTAGCAACTTATATCTTGGATATAATCTATTTGTTTTGTAATTTTTGTTTAACAACAATTTAATTCCCTTTCCTAATCATTAACCATGGGTTTTACGCGAATAAGGATGTGTACGAGCATGCATGTCTATTCTGTAGGTATGGCCATGTATGCATGTCTCAGCTGCCTTGTTGGTTTATTACTATTGGTGAAAGTTAGAAGATCCCTACCCTATATCATTCTTCATCATAACCCTTGGTTAAATTCGAATGAGCATGTGATCGAACACACATGTCTATTCTGTCGTTAAGGCCATGTATGTGTGCTTCAGCTGCCTTGTTGGTGTGGAACTTTTAGTGAAAGATTGTAGAATGATCAACCCTAAACCTTATAATAAAAACCCATTTTACCTTTATAAACTTGTTACTCCTTAGCTCTAGTGGTGGAGATGTGTATCCTTGCCAAGCCTATGATAGAATACTCGTCACGACCGAGCAATTAAGCGAATTAGTTACATGTTACCACATAGATTAGTTGAGTGATTTAAGTGTTTTCATCTTCCTATTTCGTGAGGTGTTTGGTTGTGTACTTGTAATAGATCAAATAAATGCTTAACCTAAAAAATCCTTAGAGATACATTTTCATAAACTTATAAAGGCTACTTGAGGACAAGTAGGATTCAAGTGGGGGGATATTTGATGACATCAAATAACGTCACTTTTATAGCATCATTTATCCCATGTAAATAACCCATTTTATATAATTATTGCAAAGAATTGTTACTTAATTGTTTGTATTTGAGAATTACAGTAATTATGGAGTACTTGGTGAAGATTAGCAAAAAGGCACGCATTCTGGAGCTTAAACGAAGAAATATGAAGATTACTATTGTGACAACCAATACGCCGTATCCATCAAGGAAGATACGGCGTATATGTGCCTACACTTCACTAAAGACCACGAATGAAACAAGATCCAATACGCCGTATCCACGAAAGACCAATACGCCGTATTCAAGCCATATGGAAATAAAATATTCTGGAAGATATCGAATGTGGTCCCTACTCCAAGAAATCCCTAATACGCCGTATCGAAGACTTTCGATATGCCGTATCGACCTTTTTTCAGACCTTATAAATAGAAAACTCAAAACAAGTTTTAAGTGTGCCAAATCATATTTTCGATACCTAAACCATAAAAGTCGATTTTCAGAGGAAAAGAAGAGCAGAAGGGGTCTTGCAACGTGACTAATTCAATAGGAAACAACTTGTAATCTCCTATACTCTTGTAATCGTTTAGTTTTTAGTATCATTCGTTAACTCGGTTAGTTTACCTTGGCTAAATTATTACTCTTGTATTGATTATGACATTTGAAGGCTAATACCTTCGGGTATTAGCCATTATTATGAAGATCTGAATGTTTGGTTTGTTTATCTCGATTGCTTAATTTATCATTGATTGCTTGTTTATGTTTACCAATTTATACTTGTTTACGTACTTTTGTATGCGACCTATCATTCAACTGGATCTAGTGATACAGACCAAGTAATCTAGATGCCGGGATAGCTCTCCATATAGTGATTTATACATCTAGACCAATAGGATCACAAATAACGACCTATCTTTGCCCTTAGATTGTGAGCTTAGTTAGACCCGCAGGTGACCAAGGGATCAACGAGTACGTTCTCAGTTAATTGGTAAAGACTTGGTTAGTGGACTACTAGTGTATCAATTGCCATTAAGAAGTAAGTGGGTAAAGTCTTTATGAGCTAGGGTTTAACAAGATCACAATTGCTTTAATCCCTAAGATAGATTATAATAAGCAAATAAGGATGCTTTATACGGATACGTTTAATTATGACAGAATTATATGTGTCTAGGTTTAAGGAAGAAGTACCACCTTAATCTTAAGAATGATATGCCGCCTCGAGATAAGTAATCATTGCACTAAATAAACAAACCAACATTCTGATTTGATTAATAATGGTTAATACAGTTTTATTATATCTGGCTAGACCGCTCTTTTATCTTCTGTTAATTTGCTTGCGTGTGTTTTAATGTCTTAAGTTGATTTTAGTCACCACAAAACCCGTGCCAGTCTCTTTGGCTGAAAACCCCCGTATCCGTTAGATTTAGGATTAACATAGGTTTAGCATAGGTTTAACATAGAATAGAATTAACTTAGTTTAGATAACCAAAATATTAATAAATTGAAAGATTGTTTCTCGCTCTTATTGATCGACACCCTACTTACCACGAAACTACCACCGATCGGGTACACTGCCCATTAAAGTATTGTTTTTGGTTAAGTCGGCAAAATATAAATTTAAAACTTGAAATCATAAAATTAACACCACACAACGACACATCATCGATGTATTCCATGTTCCTAATATAACTCAAGATCAAATAATGCTTCGAGTTTTCCCAATGTCCTTAACTGGAGCCGCGAGTCGTTGGCTAAGTAACAAACCATCTGGTTCGATTAAAACTTAGGAAGATCTTAAGGCAAAATTTCTAAGAAAATATTGTCCACCTGCCTGAACTGCTAAGAAAATGGAGGAGATCAATAACTTTCAACAAGAACTTGATGAAACTCTTTACCAAGCATGGGAAAGATTCAAAGAACTATTGATGAAATGCCCTCAACACTACTTGACGAAGATGCAGGAGGTTATCTTATTTTATAATGGATTGGAAGTTACGACTAGACAAATTCTTGATTCCAAAGGCGCCATACCAACTAAGACAGCTGACGATGCAAAAGTAGCCATCCAATAAATGGCTGAATATTCTCATAAATGGCACAACGGAACATCTAGGACAATAAGTACTGAAACTTCTGATGGATTGGCTGCCATCCAAGCATAACTTAATAATCTTGGAAGAGAAATCAATAAGGTTAATGAAAAGGTATATGCTGCTCAGGTAGGATGTGAACTATGTAAGGGACCCCACTACACCAAAGACTGTCCACTTAAAGAAGAAGGAATGACCCTTAAAGAAGTGTATTATACACAATTTGGTATACCTTTCCAACAAGGAGGGCAATATAGAGTAGCAGCTCTGGGATTCTATCAAAGGAATAACGCAAACCCTTAGTATCAAGAACAAAGACAATCAATGGAAAAAGCACTGAGCAAGTTCATGAATAAATCAGCAAAGTGACATGAAGAAAACTTCAACCTGATTAAGGAAATTCGAGCTTCCACATATGCTGCCATCAAAAACCAAGGAGCCTCGATCAAAACTTTAGAGATTCAAATCGGGCAAATGAGCAAGGTACTACACGAAAGCAGATTTGGAAGTTTACCTAGTTTTACTGAAACAAACCCGAGGGATCATGTCAAGTCAATCTCGATTTCTGTTGAAACTGAAACAACACTGATACGTCGTATGGGATCTTCTCAATACGCCGTATCAGCCCAACAAATTAGTAAGCTAATTTTCGAGTCAAGACAAGTGACTATTCCGTTTCTAAGTCGTTTGGATAATTATTATTGTGATGAGAAGGGATCGTATGGACCACAATACTTGGATACTTGTTCATATGGAGCTACACGTCTCAACGATGCCCTACCTCGAAAGGAAAAAGACCCAGGAAGTTTCACTTTACCCTGCTATATTAATAATGTTTGTTTTGAAAAGGCCCTTGCTGACTTAGGAGCTAGCATAAGTCTCATACCTCTCTCGACCTACCTCGATCTGCGAATTAGCTCATACTAAGTTGACTGTTGAATTAGCAGATAGGATAGTGAAACATCCTAAAGGGATTACTGAAAATGTACTAGTAGGGATTGGTAAGTTTGTTTTCCCTATAGACTTCATAATCTTAGATATGCCTGAGGATGTCAATGTGCCCTTGATCCTCGGAAGACCATTTTTGTCTACCGCCCACGCTAAAGTTGATGTGTTTAAAAGAAAGATTACTTTGAGGGTAGGGGATGAGAAAATTATTTTTAAAAGTGTTAAACCTGCTAGTAGTTTAATTAAGAGGGTCTACATGTTAAGTTTAAGAGAGAAAAATGAACCTCAATTTAGAAGCTAGGCTGATGGGAGAGACATTAATCCTAAATAGATCATTTGACCCATTGTATGGAGATTATATCGAATTGAACGATCTGAATGAACCCCAAGAGCTTAGAATAAATCGAGTTAATGACTTAGAACCCACCATTGAGGAAGGTGAGGTTGTTAATAAGCCCATTATGAAAATAGTCAAAACTAGGTGTGGTTTCATTGGTGGATTGGATGATTACCGTATTGATTATGCCTACAACTTAAAGTTTTCGTGCATGATTGGTTTCGAGTATGTATACGCTAATTTCCTCCCAATTTTGCCTATTAATGTGATGTCTAAAAAGTTTTATAACACGATAATGAAGGACAAAATTGAATTCAGAAGGAGGAATGAATTAGGAAACTTCGTTAATGCACCTGTTTTTATTGGAAACTTTTATGTTATCACTGATTTTATAGTTGTAGAAGATATGGATCCTTATCCTGATGAAGGAATAGGAGATGTGATAGTTGGAGAACCTTTTTGCAAGGCTTCGTGTGTAGAAGCCAGAAGGTTTGATGGAATCATTACCATCCGTGATGGGGATGATAGTGTAACTTACCAAATGGTACGGGCAAATCCAAGGTTCAAACACCTCACTAATGAAAAATGCAACAAGATCCCGCCATTACTGAAGGTAAGTAAACAAGATAAGATGAATGGAATCTCGCACCCATACCAAAAGCTGAAGGGTTTCTACAAAGGAGTTTTGAATATAAAACCCGACTTTATTCGAGATGCGAAGATGGAAGAATGGCTCACACGTGGGCACATTAGCGTGCATGAGATGGAATAAGGAAGCTGAAAAAAAAGTCTAACTTAAAGACTTCGTTAAAAAGAAAAGTGCTTCCCGGGAGACAACCCAGACAGTTTTTTATTTTATCGAGTTTGTCTTCCGAGACATCAATACGGCGTATCCGCTCCATACCATACGGCGTATTGAATGTCTGGACGTTATCAGTCCTTTATTTTTCAACATTTAAAAACATTGTTGTCAGTTCTGTCTATACGGCGTATTCATTATATGATACGGCGTATTTAGCAGAACTGACCCGTATTCAGATACTTTTTTACAAGTCTCAATACGGCGTATCTTGGTTTTGGGATACGGCGTATCGACTTACTGTACATTTTTTTTTGTTTTTTTTATTATTAACCGTAGGATAACCGAGATAGGATTGCATGTTTTTCTTATATTTTGCATAGGACCTCGCTGGAAAGAAAGCGACAACGTTGGTGGAGTATCTCTAGTATGGAATCTCATGTGTGTTGCAGTCATGCTGGTATCTAAACGCATTTACAATACACATTCTTGCTCATGAACTCAACAAGGAGAATCATACCGAGCAAATATCAGGGGAGTTTCCCATTCTAATTCTTTTATTTCCTATTTTTAATGTTATTTTTATACAACGAGGGCGTTGTATAATTTAAGTGCGGGGATGGGAATTAGAACGCTACTTGTCCTATTTTACAAATTAATATGCTTAAATTATGCTTAATTTTTTTTTTCAAGCATACCTTTGAGAAATTTCTGGTTACATAACCCGCACACATAACCCTTTGATGTGCTGTCGTGTAGGGTCAATTATTTGATTATCAAGTTTTATATTTATATTTAGCCGACAAACCTAAAACAACACTTTAACAAGCAGTGTACCCGGTCAAGATGGAGTTCGCGGTAAGTAGGGTGTCGAACACTAAGAGTGTAAATTTAATCCTATATTCTATTAGTATTTTAATTAGTCTATTTACTGGTTAAACCTATGCTATGTACGTTGTCTAATGAAATGGGGGGACTCAGCCAGAGAGATTGGCACATGTTTGGTGAAAAGAAATACCAATTCAATACACAATAAACATAAAAGATAAAGATTAGA
Organism: Tanacetum coccineum; assembly: GCA_026074375.1. Taxonomy (NCBI): domain Eukaryota; kingdom Viridiplantae; phylum Streptophyta; class Magnoliopsida; order Asterales; family Asteraceae; genus Tanacetum; species Tanacetum coccineum. Next base: position 31,282 of record BQNB010012259.1, on the reverse strand, counting down.
AGATAGAAAAGCGATACAAGCCAAATGATAGAAAACTGTATTAGCCATATTAAATCTGGTTCAATGCTGGTTTGTTTGTTTTAGTGCAATGATTTACTTATCTCAAAGCGGCATATCATTCTTAAGACTTAGGCGGGACATCATCCTAAGACCTAGACACAATTAATCCTATCATAATTAATGCATCTGCATAAAGCATCATTTAGTTTAATTATAATCTATCTTATAGAATTAAAGCAGTGGTGATCCTGTTAAAACTCTAGCCCAACGGGACTTTACCCACTTATTGTTTGAAGGTGTTTTATATACTGGTATTCCACTATTCCAATCTTTATTAGTTAATTAAGAGCATGATTGCTGAAACATAAACGGGTCACCTACTGGTCCAACTAAGCTCATAATCAAAAGACAAAGACAGAACGCTATTTGTGATCCTATTGGTCCAGATATATAAAACACGATATGGAGAGCTATCCTAATATCTAGATTACTTGGTCCGTAACACTAGACCCAATTGAATGATAGATCGCATATTCAAACACATAAACAAGTATGAGGTGATAAACATAATTAAACAATCAACGATAAATTAAGAAATCGATTTTAAAACAAACCAAACATTGAACTTTCATTAAGATGGCTAATACCCGTGGGTATTAGCCCACAATCATTGTAATTATACAAGTGTAATCAAACAATTGAAAATCGAACGATTAAGAGAGTAAAAATTACACGATGTATTCTATGGAGTCGTGATCAATGCTTGACCTTTATGGCTGATCTTATCTTCTTAAATTCATCTCTAATGAGTATGGTATAAATAATATGATATTGCACACTAAAAACTCGTTTTTAAGTCTTCTATTTATAGTTGCTGAAAAATACTCGATACGCCGTATCCAGATAGGTCGATACGACGTATTGGGCTGGATTCCTTGGAGTGCGCACTACGTTCGTAATAAATCTTTGATATCATTCCCAATTTACTTGATTTACTGTATCTTCGAATAGTTATCTTCATGGATACGGCGTATGTAGATAGCATGGATACGCCGTATTGGGAATTGGTCAAACATGTTTTCTTGTGAAGTCTTGGCGCAGATACGCCGTATCTCTTTAGTTGGATACGGCGTATTGGTGAATTTTTAGAAATCTTCAAATGTCTTCGTTTTAGCTCTAATTTATGCGCCTTTTAGCTTATCTTTACAAAAAACTCTTGAATTACTGCATTTATTAACTTTAAAGCAATTAAGTACCAAATAATGCAATAATTATATAAAAGTGGGCAAAATAGATGGGATAAATGATATAATAAAGTGACGTTATTTGATGTCATCAAATATCCCCCCACTTGAATCCTACTTGTCCTCAAGTAGACTTTAGAAAAAAGTTTAGTTTATGAAAATGTGTCCCGAACCGAAGTTAAGGATTTTCCATTTAAGCATCGTTTTGTCCTAATCACCTGTACATAACCAAGCTCCTCACGAAATATGGAAATGAAAACACTCAGATCACTCAACTAATCTAGGGTGCAACATTTAAGTAGTACGCTCAATTGCTCGGTCGTGATTAGTTTCGTATCATAAGCTTGGAAAGGATACACATCTCCACTGCTAAAGCTAAGTAAGAACAAGTCAAAAGCTAAATTAGGTTAAGAAGGCTTACGGTTGATCATTCAACAGTCTTTCACCATAAGTACCACACCAACAAGGCACCTGTATCGTATATACAAGGCCGTAACGGCGGAATAGACATATACAATCTGAACACATCCCTGTTCGTGTTTAAACAGCGGTTAGGATGAAGAATGATATAGGGTAGGGACCTTCTAACTTTCACCAAAAGTCATCATCCAACAAGGCAGTTAAGACATGCATACATGGCCGTAACGACGGAATAGACAGGTATGCTCGAACTAGTCCTCGTTCGAGTAGACACTAAGGTTAGTTGCTAGGAAAAGGAAGTAAAATGGTTGTTAAATATAATTCACAAAACAAATAGATTAATCCAACAAACAAGGTGCGGTTGCTAGTAATTTCCCCCGACCGTTCCATGACAAAGACTCGAATATATAGACAGACGCCTCGATCACAAAAATGACAAAGACAACCAAAGTTGACGTTCCCATAACGGTCAACTTCCCTTACATCCCGCTCTTTATATACTTTTACACAAGTGGTGATATCGACTACTTTTTACAAAACTTAACATTGTTGATTTCTGTAACGTATCAACGAATAATCGATCCTTCTAAGTGATTCCTTCGGAATAAACTTCTTTTTGAAACGACTATTTTTTTCCTCCTCTCTTTTTTTTTGCTTTTTTTCTTTTTCCATTTTTTTCATAATACATAATAAACCACAGTTTGATTCCACCGTCTCCACTTTCATAATTTATCCGATAATCTTTTCCTTGTAGTACTTCTTCATTAGACATCATTCATAATTACCAAAAGTAGCAAAACTTACGAGCTACATATTTTCCCATTGCATTGTGCAATTTCCCGACCATTACAGAGATAGAAAATTTTCACTTTGACACATGAAATACAAGACTTTACACGAAAGCAACTAGGAACATAGAGAAATAGGCTTAATCTACACGGTAGTGGCTTAAGGGGCATAGGTGTAAACAAAGCAATATAATATGTGGTACAAAAAAAGGAGGGAGCGTACTCAAAGTTATTCTAGGGGATTTTACTCTAAAAATGAGAGTAATCAAGGGTTACACGAGAGTTAACTAACCAGTGAAGTTATGTTATTTGTACAGACATGTAGCCTATTTGGGTGGAATCCTGAGAAATTTATTCAGTTTTGAAACATGGTTTCCATCTAAAATCATAGTACTAATCTGGGCGGCCCCTGGGTCTCGAGTGATATACCACGCCAAGTTCTAAAGTCCACTACATCACCGACACACTCATAAATTTGTAGAATTTAGTAGACAGTTGGAAATGGAATAGGCTTAATTCTGACAATATGTATCAAGGGTTATTGTGCGTTAGGTAATGTAACTAGTGATTTTTACAAAAGTCATGCTAAAAAAATTTTAGATTTTTAAGCATTTTGCATGTTATTTTGTAAAAAAGAAGACAAGTACATTCTAATTCTTCATCCCCCCACTTAAATTATACAACGTCCTCATTGTATGGATAAAAAAATTAAATAATAAAGGAAAATAGAATTAGAACAGAAAACTCCTTGATGTTTTGCTCGTGATAATTCTCCATGATGAGTTCTTGAGCAAAAAGTGTGTTGACTAGGGCTTCAAAATGCCCGGATGAGTCTAACACAAGACTTTTTCAGCATATACCATATCATATTTTCAGCAAGGTCCTGTTGAAGGTTAGAAGACAAGTGCAAATTCTATCTCGCTACAATGGTACAAGAAAACAATTAAACACACAACTGTACAAGAGTCAATACGCCGTATCCCAAACCATAGGATACGCCGTATTGTTCTGTAGAATTATAGAAAACAATAAATTACGAAATTAAGATAATTAAGTTTTTTTAAAAAAACTGCATAATCGTCCCTATATACATATGCCGTATCCAGAGGGGTTCGATACGCCGTATGTAATGTCTGGGAAGACAAACTCCTGCAGATAATTAAGATTTAAACAATTAAATGCGACAAACAATAAGTTAGATCAATACTATATTTCCATTTTGTAGCTTATTTCCTAGCTTTAAATTAGCTGTCAAAAAGCCAAAAATACTGAAAAAGCCATGTTGGAAACACAAAAAGTGTCGGTCACTTCCAAGTTGTAATAGTCTTAGCTCGTAGTTAGTGTAATGATTAGATTAGTAATCTAGTCCAGCCCAAAGCCCATGGGAAGCCCCTCATAGCCCATGAGCCGGCCATCATGTAAGTATATAAGCCCTCTCCTAGCCTTGGAGAGAGGTTGGTTGTTTCATTTCTTCCATATTTTCACACACATAATACAACTCATCCATTCCATCCATCACAACCCACATCTCTTTCTCTTGTTCTTGGTAGATCATTAGATTACATGTTTCTACACGGCCGTTTGTCCTTTGCGCCCTGCGGCGAAGCGCGGGTAACCCAACTTGTTACACAAAAAAGTGTGGACTTTCATTTAAAGTTACATTTTTTATCCTTCAAGTATATCCACCTTGCAAGTGCAGTCCTTCATTTTAACCAACTTAATCACTTTTACACATTCAACAATGATAAAAAAAATTCACTTCCATAAGCTCACTTATCTGTTCCATAAAAACAAGGCAAATGGCACAAAAATGTACCCAATCTAAGGATAATTTTCAATCAAGGTATCGCATTTTTTTTCTTGCATAAAAAGGCACCAAACTTATTTTTTGGCCAATTTAGGTATATTTGTTAAATATTTAACGATCATCTGTTAAGTTTTATATATCTTTGGTGCAAAGAAGCTTAGGTCTAAGTAATGAAGTACTATCACACGAGTAGTTTCAAACTGAAATTAATATTTTAATCTTAGTTTAGCTTTAGTATATATGAATTTAGTTATGATCAAACTATGTTGTTATAATTTATAAACATTATTAATTTATGTTATAAAATAGTTCAATAAATAGAATTTTGAGTTGGGAAATTGTTTTCATGGACAAAAATCTAGAAGGGTATGTGGCTCTTAGTGGTGATTAGTTGCTATTAATGATGGTGTTTAATTGGATGTTAATAAGTAAAGTGTTAGTTTTGAGATGGAATATGGTTTTCCATGAACAGTGGGTATATATCATCTTGTTCGTTTGACGCCATAGATTTTGGCCTTCTAGAATAGAGGTGTAATCGAGTCAAGCCGAGTTCGAGCTTGAGCTTGGCTTGAAAAGAAATAGTAGGCTCGAGCTTGGCTTTATAGTTCGTCAAGCTTTAACCATATAGGCTTGAGCTTGGCTTGAATAGGATTTGATTAATGATGACTTATAGTACGAATAACAGGCTTATCGGGCTTAATTCGTACTATACACATTTGGGCCCAGGCCCAACACGACAAAACATACGAGCTGTCACTAAGCCTAGAAATAAGCTGGTTGCGGCCCGGATGTTTCAAGACGCACGCAGATAAGATACTCCGCAACATACATGCGAAAGGTGATATGTGTCCACAACCATGATTACAAGCGGATCCTTGCCCGACAAGGGTCCCACTCTGGCCACTAACAATCATAAGTAAAATACTAGGAAAACCTAGTATTTGGCTCACCTATAAAACTGGGTCTCTGACATTCCAAAAAGGTACTATTTTCTGACTCATATTTACACACATATACTCTGACATTCCCTGACAACATAGTTTCTTACTCTCATGCTGAAGCTTAATCGTGGGGTCCGTCCCCACGGTAAGGCTAACGGTTTGCTTTCACTTGTGCAGGAAATCGTCTCATTACTTGGTTTAGTACAAGATCCAACCCATCAGTAACCTATTGGCCCAATCTAATAAGCATCTCAAATCCATCTCATGCCCCATTACACTTTTTGTACTAACAAGTTGGTGCCATCCATGGGACCCAGTACACAACTATGTTCCTAAAAATACTCACCATGAGCACACACTCAGGTCCCTCTCCTACTGCACCCACGTCCGTCGTGCGAAACACGGTAGGAAGGGAAAAAGAAATGCCGCAAGGAAATCTAAACGGGCCTGCGTCCGACGCAGCCCTCAGAGAATATTATGATAAGCATTACAACCAGTTGTTGCCAATCCTAGCTGAGAAAGTGCACCAAGAAAAGGTACATCAAGAAAAGCTCAAGGCAGTGAAAGCCCGTCTTAACTCCGAGGAGATCTCACAACACTTCGAGTCAGGGACACCTAGCAGAAGAAGGGATCTCAAAAAGAGGCTCAGATCTAGACGTATCCGCAGCATGTCTGGAAGGCCTGAACCAAGGCGCGGCAGATCCAAATCACCACGAAAGAAAGATCATAAAGGAAAACGGTGTTTAAAAGACTGGAGAAGGGTGTATTCCACAAGCTAGGAGACAAGGGAAATAGAATATCCACATACTCGAACGATTCAAGGCGTCAGTCGTACCACCACAGTCGAAGAGATATAGAAAGTGGTTACCAAAGTTCCCACTCAAGAGGAACAGAACTCGCTCCTGAGAAACACCATAACAAAAGAGCATCCTCACGCAGGACGGAAGCATTATCAGAAAGCAAAGGTAGTGCAGGAGGACACTGGAAGTCATGGTCAAAAAGCAAAGATCAAGCATTGAGGATGACGATTTATCCCAGCCATAGGTATGCGAGGAAACTAATCCATTCACTCCCCATATACGCTATTTTGATCTCCCGAGGAGGACCCGTATGCCAAGTCACGTCAAACATATGGTGAAAGTAAGGACACGGAAGATCACCTTAAGATTTTTTAAGCGGCAGCAAAAGTGGAACGTTGGGCGATGCCAACATGGTGCCACATGTTCAATTCCACCTTTATTGGATCAGCTAAGGTATGGTTCGATGAACTCCCCCAGAATCCATAGACAGATACGATGACCTAAAAGAGGCATTTCTGGCAAATTTCTGTTAGCAAAAAAATGCACGAAAGATCCTATGGAAATCCACCATATAAAGCAGAGTGAAGGAAAGTCTACGAAGGATTTTGTGCGTATATTCAAGGTTGAAAGCCGGGATGTAAAAGGGGCATCGAAAGTTATGAGAATCTCAGGATTCATGCACGGAATTACAAACCCTGAACTGATCAAACGTTTGCACGACGAAATACTGAAGTCAATAGACGAGATGATGACGATAACCACATCCTTCCTCAGGACGGAAGGTGGCATCTGGCAACCAACAGCGGAAGAAGTCACTTCCGTCATGGAAACAGCAGGAGGCCAGACATAAACAAAATTTCAAAAAAGGAGGTTTTAAAAATCAGCATAGGTCAGAGCGAAGACAGGACAGGTTTACTCTTCTCTCAAAATCTCCAAAAGAGATTATGGCCTTGGAAAAAGGAAAGTTTAAAACTCCACCTCCAATGACGACACCGGTCAAAAAAAGAAACAATAAAAAAATCTTGTGAGTTTCACGGGGAGGTAGGACACAACACTGATGAATGCATGCACTTAAAAAGACAAAATGAAGAGTGATGTGCTATCGTGTAGGGTCAATTATTTGATTATCAAGTTTTACATTTATATTTAGCCGACAAACCTAAAACAATAATTTAACGAGCAATGTACCCGGTCAAGATGGAGTTCGCGGTAAGTAGGGTGTCGAACACTAAGAGTTGAAATTTAATCCTATATTCTATCAGTATTTTAATTAGTCTAATTACTGGTTAAACCTATGCTATGTACGTTGTCTAATGAAATGGGGGATTCAACCTGAGAGACTGGCATAAGTTTGGTAATGACAAATACCAATTCAATACACAGTAAACACAAAAGATGAAGATTAAAAGATAGAAAAGCGGTACTAGCCAAATGATAGAAAACTGTATTACCCATATTAAATCCGGCTCAATGCTGGTTTGTTTGTTTTAGTGCAATGATTTACTTATCTTAAAGTCGCATATCATTCTTAAGACTTAGGCGGGACATCATTCTTAAGACCTAGACACAATTAATCTTGTCTTAATTAATGCATCCGCATAAAGCATCCTTTAGTTTAATTATAATCTATCTTAGAGAATTAAAGCAGTGGTGATCCTGTTAAAACTCTAGCCCAACAAGACTTTACCCACTTATTGTTTGAAGGTGTTTTATATACTGGTAGTCCATTATTCCAATCTTTATCAGTTAATTAAGAGCATGATTGCTGAAACATAAACGGGTCACCTACCAGTCCAACTAAGCTCATAATTAAAAGATAAAGACATAACGTTATTTGTGATCATATTGGTCCAGATATATGAAACACGATATGGAGAGCTATCCCAATATCTAGATTACTTGGTCCGTAACACTAGACCCAGTTGAATGATAGGTCGCATATGCAAACACATAAACAAGTATGAGGTAATAAACATAATTAAACAATCAACGGTAAATTAAGAAATCGATTTTAAAACAAACTAAACATTGAACTTTCATTAAGATGGCTAATAGCCGAGGGTATAAGCCCACAACCATTGTAATTATACAAGCGTAATCAAACAATTGAAATCGAATGATTAAGAGAGTAAAAATTACACGATGTCTTTTATGGAGTCGTGATCGATGCTTGACCTTTATGGATGATCTTCTCTTCTAAAATTCGTCTCTGATGAGTATGGTATAAAGAATATGATATTGCACACTGAAAACTCGTTTTTGAGTCTTCTATTTATAGGCGCTGAAAAATAATCGATACGCCGTATCTAGATAGGTCGATATGACGTATTGGGCTGGATTCCTTAGAGTGCACGTTATGTTCTTAATAAATCTTTAATATCATTCCCAATTTACTTGATTTACTGTATCTTCGAATAGTTATCTTCATGGATACGGCGTATGTAGATAGCATGGATACGCCGTATTGGGAATTGGTCAAACGCGTTTTCTTGTGAAGTCTTGGCGCAGATACGCCGTATCTCTTTAGTTGGATACGGCGTATTGGTGAATTTTTAGAAATCTTCAAATGTCTTCGTTTTAGCTCTAATTTATGCGCCTTTTAGCTTATCTTCACAAAACACTCTTGAATTACTACATTTATAAACTTTAAAGGGATTAAGTACCAAATAATGCAACAATTATATAAAAGTGGGCAAAATAGATAGGATAAATGATATAATAAAGTGACGTTATTTGATGTCATCAAATATCTCTCCCCACTGCTTAAATTGAACTCCTACTGTCCTCAAAAGTAACTTTAGAATAAAAAATTTAGTTTTATGAAAATGAGTCCCGAACACCCGAACCGATGTTAAGGATTTTCCATTTAAGCATCGTTTTGTCCTAATCACCTGTACATAACCAAGCTCCTCACGAAATATGGAAATGAAAACACTCAGATCACTTAACTAATCTAGGGTGCAACATTTAAGTAGTACACTCAATTACTCGGTCGTGATTAGTTTCGTATCATAAGCTTAGCAAGGATACACATCTCTACCACTAAAGCTAAGGAAGAACAAGTCAAAAGCTAAATTAGGTTAAGAAAACTTACAGTTGATCATTCAACAGTCTTTCACCATAAGTACCACACCAACAAGGCAACTGTATCGTATATATACGGCCGTAATGACGGAATAGACATATATACAATCTGAACACATCCTTGTTCGTGTTTAACCAGCGGTTAGGATGAAGAATGATATAGGGTAGGGACCTTCTAAATTTCACCAAAAGTCATCATCCAACAAGGCAGCTGAGACATGGATACACGGCCGTAACGACGGAATAGGCATGCATGCTCGAACAAGTCCTCGTTCGAGTAGACACTAAGGTTAGTTGCTAGGAAAGGGAAGTAAAATGGTTGTTAAATAAAATTCACAAAACAAATAGATTAAGCCAACAAATAAGATGCGGTTGCTAGTAACTTTCCCTCGACCATTCTATGACAAAGACTCGAATATATAGACAGACGCCTCGATCACAGAAATGACAAAAACAACCAAAGTTGACGTTCCCATAACGGTCAACTTTCCTTACATCCCGCTCTTTATATACTTTTACACAAGTGGTGATATCGGCCACTTTTTACAAAACTTGACATCGTTGATTTCTGTAACGTATCAACGAATAATCGATCCTTCTAAGTGATTCCTTTGGTATAAACTTCTTTTTGAAACGACTATTTTTCTTCCTCCTCTTTTTTTTTGCTTTTTCTCTTTTTCCATTTTTTTCATAATACATAATAAACCTCGGTTTGCTTCCACCGTCTTCACTTTCATAATTTATCCGGATAATCTTTTCCTTGTAGTACTTCTTAATCGGACATAATCATAATAGCAAAAAGTAGCGGAACTTACGAGCTACATATTTTCCCATTGCATTGTGCAGTTTCCTGACAATTACAGAGATAGAAAAATTTCACTTTGACACAGGAAATACAAGACTTTACACGAAACCATCTAGTAACATAGAGAAATAGGCTTAATCTACACGGTAGGCTAAGGTGTAAAGGTGTAACGAAACATATAATATGGTGTGCAAAAAGAAAGGAATGGCTCAACAGGTTATTCTAGGGGATTTTACTCTAAAAATGAGAGTAATCAAGGGTTACATGGGAGTTAACTAACCAGTGTGGATAGTTAATTTTACGATATATAGGCTATTTAGTTTAATCCTAGAAATTTATCAGTTGAACATGTTCTTCCATATAAATCCATAGTACTAATCATGGCGGTCTCGAGTGATATACCAGGCCAAGTTCTAAAGTCCACTACATCACCGACACACTCATAAATTTGTAGAATTTAGTAGACAGTTGGAAACGAAATAGGCTTAATTATCATAATATGTATCAAGGGTTATAGTGCGCTAGGTAATGTAACTAGTGATTTTTACAAAAGTCATGCTGTATAGATTAAACAATTAAATAATAAGGGAAAATAGAATTAGAACGGGAAACTCCCTGATGTTTTGCTCGTGATAATTCTCCATGATGATTCTTGAGCAAAAAGCGTGTTGACTAGGGCTTCAGAATGCCCGGATAAGTTCAACACAAGTCTTTTTCAGCATATACCATATCATAGTTTCAGCAAGGTTCTGTAAAAGGTAAGAAGACAAGTGCAAATTCTATCTCGCTACAATGGTACAAGAAAACAATTAAACACACGACTGTACAGGGGTCAATACGCCGTATCCCAAACCCTAGGATACGCCGTATCCAATGGGGTTCGATACGCCGTATGTAATGTCTGGGAAGACAGACTCGTGCAGAAAATTAAATTCAAACAATTAAATGCGACAAACAATTAAAATGATTGGGTTATCTCCCGGGAAGCACTTTTGTTTTAGCCGGTCTTTAAGTTCGACCTTTTCCTTTTCTTCATTTATCGTCAGGTGTCGTCACGACCCATCCATCGTCAATGAGACGTAAAAGTTCTTGATAAGCATCGAGGCTATCTTTTGAATGGTTGAGGTATTCAGACTCTTTTATGGTAATGTACTCCTCGTCATCATTGAATGAGTATTTCATCATCTCGAATCTCCTGACTTTGTAGTTTGAATATTCAGGAATGGGATCATCCTTTTGATTTTCTTGAGTACAACTGACGTTGCTTGCTTCATAATCTCTTCCAAATATACGGTTGGTATCAAGATAAGGATTACTGACCCATTCAGTATTCATATTCGCATATGGTCCTCGTCTGAAATTTTCCATACGAGTAAATGGAGTGATCTCGTGAGCGTTCACTTTCCACCAGCATTCTTGTAGTTTTACTAGTACTTCATATTCCAGCTCGTGGAAGTTTTCAAAACAGCATTTCAACCATCTGCAGAATTTCATCACCCCTAGAGTCGCGTCTCCCCATGATCCTTCTATTTTAGCCTTAAGTGCTAAGGTTTCATCTTTTAGTTTACCATCAGCTAGTTCATCATACCACCTGTGATCTTGAAAATAGGTCATGCTTCCTACTCGAACCATTCTTGGCAGTTCCCCACCATTACAGAAACCATCTATGTCAGATGTACATGTGGGCCAGTTAGTTCCTCCATTCTTAAAGCAAAAGGGTTCGCAAATATGATCACATAGCTGGTATGGTACCCCATTTTCTGACCACGGTTTTTTAGCACCCTTTGCTTTGTCATCATTCAACTCTCGTTTATATTCATCATAAGTTTTGAAGTTTTGGATATCATAAGTGAACAGATCAGTGTCAATTTTCAGGAGGCGGTTGAATTCGTGATATGCCTCGCAGAAGGGTGTTTCAAAGACAAATAGGTTTCCTTCTATCCTAAAGATTTTAGGAACATTGTTCGTTTCATTAGGGTTGCCATCCTCCTCGGTTTCTTCTTCATTGTGATCAGAAATATGGTGGAATTTGAGGATGAACTGTTCGAGCATGTCATCACAAGTAGTGATTGAGCCTATACACTTCTTTGTAAACCATTCATATGCAGCTCATGCGAATGAAACAGGGAAAATACTAAGCCTAAATCGGTCTTGAGTCAACCTATTGATTTTTATCGGCCCAATAATTTCGAGAAATTTATTGATGTGTTCGTATGCGTTTTCCCCATCATTCCTATTAAAAGCATCATTGCGTATCTTCACTAAGAACGTTCCTTGCATTTCAACGATACTTTTCTCAACCATTCTTCCTTCGTTGTCATTAGAGACGAAATTCTTTCGGGTAGCGGTGATGTAGTTATTTGGTTCTGTCATTCTTTGTCAACGGTTTCCTGCAATTAAGCACAAACAATCAGTAGGATGTGCCCTTGGAGAGGGAACACATAAGATAGGAAATCAAAATCAAAGATTATTACTGTTACTATATCAGATGACAAATACTCCGTATTCAATTAGTTTGAATACGCCGTATAGGTCTGTTAATATCAGTACGCCGTATAGAGCTTACTGAATACGCCGTAACAGATACGCCGTTTAGACAGTAAAACTCGATACGCTGTCCTGATTAGAAGGTTTGATACGTCGTATCCAACTGGTGGATACGGCGTATCAGGTGATCAGTCAAAACAGAATACTATTTAAAACAATTAAATGCGGAAATTAAAACAAACATTTTAAACACACAATGTGAATAAATACAAACAGAATTTAAATGATTAGATTACACTAAACTAATTAATTAATTAATGGTTAGAAATACTGATAAGTATATGGTTTAATTATTTCACTCCCCGGCAATGGCGCCAAAAACCTGATGTGCTGTCGTGTAGGGTCAATTATTTGATTATCAAGTTTTACATTTATATTTAGCCAACAAACCTAAAACAACACTTTAAGAGCAGTGATACCGGTTCAAGATGGATGTTGCGGTAAGTAGGGTCTTTGAAACACTAAGTGTAGAATAGAAATTAATCCTATCTTCTATTGTATTTTAATTAGTCTATTTTACTGGTTAAACATATGTATGTAGTTGTCTAATGAATTGGGGGGACTCAGCCTGAGAGATTGGCACAGGTTTGGTGGAGACAATACCAATTCAATACACATAAACACAAAAGATGAAGATTAAAAGATAGAAAAGCAGTACAAGCCAATGATAGAAAACTATATTAGCCATATTAAATCCGGTTCAATGCTGGTTTGTTTGTTTTAGTGCAATGATTTACTTATCTCGAAGCGGCATATCATTCTTAAGACTTAGGCAGGACATCATCCTAAGACCTAGACACAATTAATCCTGTCACAATTAATGGCATCGCAAAATAGAACCTTTAGTTTAATAATATATCTATCTCTAGATAATTAAAGCAGTGGTGATCTGTTAAAACTCTAGCACAACAGGAACTTTACCCACTTATGTTTGAAGGTGTTATTTATACTAGTAGTCACTATTTCCTAATCTTTTTCTAGTTAATTAAGAGCCCCCACCCTCACTTACACGCATCATATGATTACTGAAAACCATAACACGGGTTCACCTACGGTCCAATATGCTCATATCAAAAGACAAAGGACAGGATCGTTATTTGTTTCCTAATTGGTCCAGTTATATGAAACACGGATATGGAGAGCTTATCCCTGTATCTAGGATTTACTTGGGGTCCGTAAACACCTAGACCCAGTTGAATGATAGATCGCATATTCAAACACATAAACAAGTATGAGGTGATAAACATAATTAAACAATCAACGATAAATTAAGAAATCGATTTTAAAACAAACCAAACATTGAACTTTCATTAAGATGGCTAATACCTGAGGGTATTAGCCCACAACCATTGTAATTATACAAGCGTAATCAAACAATTGAAAATCGAACGATTAAGAGAGTAAAAATTACACGATGTCTTCTATGGAGTCGTGATCAATGCTTGACCTTTATGGCTGATCTTCTCTTCTAAAATTCGTCTCTGATGAGTATGGTATAAAGAATATGATATTGCACACTGAAAACTCGTTTTTGAGTCTTCTATTTATAGTTGCTGAAAAATACTCGATACGTCATATCCAGATAGGTCGATACGGCGTATTGGGCTGGATTCCTTAGAGTGCGCGCTACGTTCGTAATTAATTTTTGATATCATTCCCAATTTACTTGATTTATTGTATCTTCCAATAGCTATCTTCATGGATACGTCGTATGTAGATAGCATGGATACGCCGTATTAGGAATTGGTCAAACGCGTTTTCTTGTGAAGTCTTGGCGCAGATACAACAAACTCAACTTGGAGAATCTACCAAGAAAAACATCAAGGGAGTTTCTCGTTCTAAATCTTTTAACTTCCCGTTTTTAATGTTTTATCTATACAACAAGGATGTTGTATAATCTAAGTGGGGCATGGGAATTAGAATGTTACTTGTCCTATTTTTCACTTTCAAAATGCTTAAATTATGCTCAAATTTAAAAAAATTCAAGCATACTTTTGTGAAATTACTGGTTATATAACCTGCACACATAACCCTTATTAGATATTGTGAGGATTCAACCTTATCCGTTTTCAAATGTTTACCCAAAATCCCACAAAAATATGAGTGTTCCGGTGATATTATAGACTTTAAAACTTGGCTTGGTATATCTATTCGAGACCACAATAATGAGTGCTATGGATTTAGATAGAGTAACTTGTTTAAATTGGTAAATTTCTAGGATTACACCTAAAAAGCCTATATATTTTGTGTTATTAACTAACCACATCGGTTAGTTAACCCCCGTATAAACCCTTTTTTTACTCTCATTTTAAGAGTAAGATACCCTTAGAAAAACCAGTAGAGCCAATCCTTTAGGATAACACCAACTATTTATTTTGTTACACCTTAGCCTACCCTGTTAGATTAAGTTCATTTATCAGTTGCTAGTTGCTTTAGTGTAAAGTATGTATTTCATGTGTCTTGTGTTATTTTCTATCTCTGGTATGGTTTAGAAAACTGCACATTGCAATTAGGAATGTAAAAGTAGTCAAACTCATGTATTTTTACTACCACCATAATTATTGGTATATCCGAGTACAAAGAATGAAGAATTATGAAAGAAATTATCCGAAGCTATTTTGATCATGAAGATGGTGAAATTACATCGAGATTCGTAGTATAGTGTAAAAAACAAAAAAAAACTAGAAAATTGCTGCAAAAAGAGGAGGAAAATTTTAAAGATAGTCGGTTCGCTAAAACTTAAACCGATAATATTATTTGAAGGATCGATTATTCGTTGATACATGTTATAAAACAACGATGCAAAGTTTTGTATACAGTGGTAGATATTGCCACTTGATTTTGTAAAAGTATGTATAGTATGGATGATATGGAAGTTGACCGTTACGGGAATGCCAACTTAGGTTGTTGATCTATGATTAAAGATGTTTGTGTAAATATTTCGGTGTCTTTATCATGGGAACGGTCGGGAAAGTGTCTAGCAACTTGTACCTTATTTGTTTGGACTTAATCTATTTGTTTTGTAATGTTTTATTAACAACAATTATTTCTCTTTCATAATCTCTATCTTTAGGTTTTACTTGAATGAGGATGCGAGCAATCACATGTGTCTATTCCGTCATTATGGCCATGTATGTGTGATTTTGTCCGCCTTGTTGGTTTATTACTTTTGGAAGAAGGATTATAAGATCGAAACCCTATATCACTTTTCGTCCTAACCCTTGGTTTTACTCGAGTGAGGGAATTAAATGCAATCATGTATGTCTATTCCATTGTTATGGATGTGTATATGTGGTTTGTCGCCCTTGCTGGTTTATGACTTTTGGTAAAGACTACTAGTCCTATTCATTAGCTTATTCGAGTTAAGGTTTGAATGTAGTCATATGTGTCTATCCCATCGTTATGGGTGTGTATGTATTGTCTTTGTCACCTTTTCTGGAATATTGGTATCGGTAGAGATTAGAAAGAGTGATCAAACCCTTTAAGCCTCTTTAAAACCCAATTTACCATTATAAACTTGTTACTCCTTAGCTTTAGTGGTGGAGATGTGTATCCTTGCCAAGCCTATGATAAAATACTCATTACGACCGAGCAATTAAGCGAATTAGTTACATGTTACCACATAGATTAGTCGAGTGATTTTAGTGTTTTCATCTACCTATTTCGTGAGGTGTTTGGTTGTGTACTGGTAATTGATCAAATAAATGCTTAACGAAAAAAATCCTTAGGGGTACATTTTTATAAATTTCTAAAGGCTACTTAAGGACAAGTAGGATTCAAGTGGGTGGATATTTGATGACATCAAATAACGTCACTTTTATAGCATCATTTATCCCATATAAATTACCCATTTTGTATAATTATTGCAAGAATTGATACTTAATCATTTATATTTGAGAATTGCAGTAATTATGCAGTACTTTGTGAAGATTAGCTAAAAGGCACGCATTCTGGAGCTTAAACGAAGAAATCTAAAGAATACTGTTGTGACATCCAATACGCCGTATCCATCAAGGAAGATAGTGCCTGCACTCCACAAGAAACCACAAAGAACAAAATCCTATACGCCGGATCTAGAAGATTTCTATACGCCGTATCCAATATATAGTAATAAAATATTCTGGAAGATATTGAACGTGGTCCCTACTCCAAGAAACCCCCGATACGCCATATTGACCTTAACCAATACGTCGTATTAACCTTAACCAATACGCCGTATCAACCAAGTTCCAGACAATATAAATAGAAGACCTAAAAACGAGTTTTAGGTGTGCTTGATCATATTTTTGATACCTTAACCATAAAAGTCGATTTTCAGAAGACAAGATGAGCAAAAGAGGTCAAGCAAAGCTATTAATTCCATAGGAAACACCTTGTAATATCCTATACTTTAGTAATCGTTCGATTTTTAGTATCATTCGTTTAACTCGGTTAGTTTACCTTGGTTGAATTATTATTCTTTTATTGATTACGATGATTAAGGGCTAATACCCTTGGGTATTAGCCATGATTATGAAGATTTAAATGTTTGGTTTGTTTATATCGATTTCTTAATTTAGCGTTGATTGCTTGTTTATGTTTATCAATTTATACTTGTTTACGTGCTTTTGTATGCGACCTATCATTCAACTGGATCTAGTGATACCGACCAAGTTAGCTAGATATCGGGATGGCTCTCCATATAGTGATTTATATATCTAGAACAATAGGATCACGATTAATGCCCTATCTTTACCATTGGTTTATGTGAACAAGTTGGACTAGCATGTGACCTAGGATCAATAAATAACGTACTGATTCCTTTGGTAAATACTTGGACAGTAGACTACTAGAATATAAATTGCCATTAAGCAGTAAGTGGGTAAAGTCTTCATAAGCTAGGGTTTAATGATCACTATTATTAATCTCCTAAGATAGATTATAATCAACAAATAGGATGCTTTATGCGGATGCGTTTAATTGTGACAGAATTCTACGTGTCTAGGTTTTAGGAAGAAGTACCGCCTAAATCTTGGAATGATATGCCGCCTCGAGATAAGCACTCATTGCACTAAATAAACAAACCAGCGTTTTAATTAGATTAATCATGGTTAATATTGTTTTCTTATATTTGGCTAGACCGCTCTTCTATCTTTTGTTAATCTGCTTTCGTGTGTTAGTATGTTTTAAATTGATCTAAGTTACCACCAAACCTGTGCCAGTCTCTCAGACTGAAACCCCCCCCCCTTTTATCCGTTAGAATTAGGATTAACATAGGTTTAACATAGAATAGAATTAACATAGTTTAAATTAACTTAGTTTAGTTGACCAAAATATTGATAGAACTATAGATTAACGTTCTCGCTCTTAGTGATCGACACTCTACTTACAAACAAACCTACATCTGATCGGGTACACTGCCCATTAAAGTGTTGTTTTAGGTAAAGTCGGAAAAATATAAATGTAAAACTTGATAACTTAAAATTATCTAAACTACAACGACACTTCAGATGCCCTACGAGCGGATAAGCTGCTCAAGAATAAGAATGTGCAGAAGCGGTTCGGTTTTGAATGACAATCCCTATTTGAGCCTATACTAGAAAACCTGCAATTGAGAATCTATTATTTACAGATCTGACTGTTATATGTATTTTAAAACCCTTTTAGAAAACAATCTGGTCAATACATATTTGGCTCTTTTTTGTGTCCCTCTCGATACGTCCAGTTAGCTAATGGTATAAGTGGTCGTTTACAGTCCTGCAGTATAAGAGCTAATAACAAAAATTTGTGTGTTATCGATACAGATATCAACGTCGTTGATAACGCGAACATAAAATACGTTCTTTTTTGTTGTTAGTTCTTCTACTGTAGGACGTAAGACGATTGTCTTTACAATTAGCTATACATGTGTATCGAGAATGTATGATGTGTTTTCTCACATTCATACACACAAAAGACATCCATCAATAGAATGCATTCTACCCAAGAACACTTCGAAACCGAAGAGAACGATGTGGAAAGTGATTTGGTGCAAATCATTTTCCGCCACGTCCTCTTCGGTTTCCCATTGTTCTTTGTAAAAGCACATTCTATTACTGATCAACGCCTTTTGCGAATCTGTAACAAAAAAGACACGAACTATTTTACGGTGTCATATTCCGCTCTACAAAAGACTCTTATCAGGGATAAAATGCGTTGCACCAAAGAATGATGATGAATGAAAGAGAATGGTGTGACAAGTAATCTGATGCATATTACTTTTCGCCTCACCCTCTTTTACTCCATGCCCTTCTTTGTGCACGTTTATCTTATCACGCATAAGCGGCTTTTGTGGGGCAGAAAATTGCACAAAATAACTCACTTAGGCCTCTAATGAATCGAGAAATTTTCAAATGACGTTCACTTTGCTTGATTCTTTGTCGGGTATACAAATCTTTGTTTTAATGAGCCAGTACAATATTTTTATCGTAAAATGCTGTGTAAACCGTCATTAACAAACAACTCCGTCCAACATAGATTAACATAAAATCCCACGCTCCGCAGCGGAGCGCGGGTCGAAAACCTCGTTTTAATAAAATATGTATAACATAGAATAGTGTTTAAGTTATTAAACCTTTATACTTATATCCGGCTAGGTGTAGTGGTGATTGATATCTCAATTGTAACTCAACTTCACATTATCTATTCACTCATCGTTACTAACAAGTTGTAATAAAACAATCAACTTTACCACACAAACATACCTTAACTATACAGTATCAATATACCCCAGAAAACCTAAAATCATACACGCAACTCTCTCCCAAGTCGGTTAGTCCACAGACCTAGGGGTGTTAACGATCCGAGTTGATTTTTGACCTAAACAAGTTAGGCTCGTTTATTAACTACTCTGCTCGAGCTTGGTTCGAGCTCGAATAAACTTTTATAAACTGGCTCGAGCACGAAGCTCGTTTAAGATATTTTACCTTTTTTGTACTCTTACAATAAATTAACTTTCATGCTTAAAACGCTCGTATAAAAGATCAAGTTTGATAGGCTCATTTATTAACTCAAGCTCAAGCCCGAAAGCTCGTTTACAATTATAAAAATTATTCTAATGCTCAAACTAAAGTTAATATAACTTATGAGCTCGATAAATATTGTTAAGAACACAATATCAATGTTTAATAACATCTAAAGCTTAACTAAGTTTCAGATTAGGGTGGGGGCTTTGCTTATATAAAGTTTTTTTCTCTTGGAAAGTTTTCCTCTTCAAGCGATGTGGGATAAGTCTACTAGCCATGTCCCACCTATATTTTAATTTCTCTTATTTTTTTTGATATTTTCAAACTTTTTTTGTCTAAGTATTTCTAGTTAGCAAAGAAAAGATGATTAAACTTTTATATTTTTTTAATTTTAAACATAAATGAGATTGTTTGTTGCAACAATAATATACAAACTGAGTTTAAACCATATTTAAACCACGTATAGAGTTGTTTTATTTATAATGCTACAAGGAGGTGCTTGACGATTTCAAACACGTATAAGAAATAACAAAAGCAAACACCCCCTTAGTCGTTAATCAGTTTTCATAGCAATATTCTCAAACCATCTGTTTGTTAAAGAGCTTCATTTTTAGATGTAGCGTCTTTCTTCAAAAGCTTCCGTCACACACAAGGCTATATAAAGTAAAATAAAACTAAAAAAATGTGATTACCTCAATTAAGAAAACATAAGTATCAATATGTTTCACTTTTAATCTTCACCACTTTTACTTTCATCAATTAGAATCTAAACCCTTTTCCGTCCAACTACCAAAACTTGATTACAAAGTTCTCAACAATCGGAGTTAGCATGTCTTCATCATATAACTATTAACTTGCGACTCAGCTCTCATTCAAAATTATATATTTTAGCAGTAACTTATATCTTGAATCAACTCGTAAGAGGGAAAGATAATACAACCTTTATTAGCTCAATGTCATACTCAACTTTATCAGAAATCATATTCGTTTAAATTTTACTTTGATACTTCATAATCTATGGTGTATGTGATAGGGTCGTTATACTATCAAAAATAAACCTTAACTAAACCTATATAGATAGGGTAAGAAAGGGTCGAATCCTTAGGGAGTAGGTGGATTTAATTTAAATTTTGGGGTGATCACTGATCAATAAAAATTTTGATTTTGAAATCTTAATAACTAAAATACCGATTAAGCAAATGATTAAACTAGGATAAATTAAAATGGAGTTGTAACAATAAAGAGAAATACGTGCAATCTTCTTCCACTTTTCAATATCTAGGGTTGATCACGTTATGGATTATCAAGACTTTCAAATCAATTACAAAGATTACTTTGAGTTATTATGGATGAATCAATCTAGGTACTTGTTATGTTTATCAATGACTAGCAATAATAAGTCTTATACCAATTCAACCAACAATTGTGTTTTAATGATCTATTTAGGTACAACTTATGTCGATTATGCAACCATCTTTCTCCTTAACTAGATGAGACTAGTATGAAGTATGAATATCTAACTAACAATAAGTTGTCTTGCACAAACCATTAAACACAATCTCAAATCAAACATTGTATTTCATAAATATGCATGAATGCATTCAATTCATAAATCAATGTAAATATAAATGTGATAATCCAAAAACGATGATCAAACCCTAAATATGGTTACCGGACGGAATTACAACGAGATTAGCCTAACATGGCTATGGGAAGAGCAACACCCGTAAAATGTGAAAACATCTCTATGCCTTTCGTCTCTTGTCGTCTGAATCAAGGCTGTCAAACTCGCGATCCCACCTGGGATCGTTTTTGTCTTTGCAGGATCGAGATCGTAGGATCGAATCGGGGTCGTACGATCTTACCAATTAGATTATGAGAAGATGAGAAGAAGACCATTAGTTTTCATCTTGAAATTGTGATTTGGGAAAGTAGATACTTAAGTTTAGTATGATTAGTAAATAGAAAATGAACCGTCAATGTTCAGTTAGTATTTTTGTTTTGTTAATTTGTTGGGCCTAAGGAAATAATAGGGCTAAAAACCAGCGAGAAACATAAAATTGATATTAGCTTAGTAAACTCGTATCGGCACTCGATCCTACGAGTTTACGTTCGATTCTACGATCCTACTTATGATCCTACCTCATATGCGATCCTACCACGATACTACACGTTTTTTGCTGGTAAACACGTAGGATCGTACGGTCCTACGAGTTTACTCGTTCTGAATGGCTGCTATCTCCACATGGGACGAATTGTGACTCTTTTTTACTTGTGTCGGCTACTGCTTCTTCCCATTCCCCTCTTTCTTTTGCCGAATAGAAATCATATATAGGGATAAAACCCCTTTTTTTTCTTCTTGTCCTCCACGTCAACAAGGCCCAAGCCTCTTCTTTGGGTTTTTCTTTCTTCCTGCTTGCTTTACTCGTCCATATTAGCCAAGCCCAGACACAATAAATCTTTAACTAATTTATGATATAAGGCTCAAGTACGTTATAACGCAAAATGGGCTAAAACCTCAAAGCCACGAGTTGGCTGTTCCATCAAATTAACTGACGAGCTAATTCCATATTTTCAAGTGTTTTATCACATAAAAATAAAAAAATCTTTTTTCTCTTTCCGTAGCTTTTTGAATCACTTAAAACGGAGCTCGAACGAAGAAGTTATGACAAAAACATTACAATGTATCCAAATCTTTTACTCTTCCATATTTTACTTCTTTTCTTGTCACTTTCCATGTTGTTTCACCGTTTGCTCATAAAGTCGCCATTTTAGCTTCAATTTATGCATAACTGACATACATAAAAAACACACTCAAAGTACATGTATAACAACGAATAACAATGCAACTATGCGTAATTAACATGCTATGAGGTGTATGTAAAATCAAGGTTATAAATAGCGTGAAGCGTGGCGTAGCGGCATAGCCAAGCCTCAAGCTTTAGCGTGAGGCGTTGCTTGCGTCATAGCGTTTTTAAGGCGTGACTCAAGGCGGCAAAAAAATATTTATAGAGTGGTCAATATTAGTTAGCTACTAGGCTTAAAATTGAGTAACGGAGTTACTAAGCCCGAATCCCATACAACCCAAAGCATAAATACTTGTAAATAAGCTCAAATCCATGAAATTTTTTAAAGCTTCAAAAAAAATCACGCTATAGCGCGCTATAGCCCGCTTTATGGCGCCTTATTGCACGCCACGCCCCAAGATGACGCCTTGGCCTGTTTCGTAACGTGGAGGTCACGCCTCGCGCTATGACGCCGCTATAGCGCGCTATTTAGAACCCTGTGTAAAATACACCGATCAGATGTCATGTCTATAGTTGCTATGGGTGAATGGCTCGTTTACTAAAAAGATTTACACTACTAAATCAATATACTTTAATTGAAACATGTTTAGAGATCATTTTATAAAACAAAAGTGCGTAAACTTAAATCACTTAACGCTTACGCAAATTAGAACAAACATTGAAATGCTTTATATCAGTTTAGATAAAACAAATAAGTTTGTTTTTATAGATTAAACTTAAAAGAGTTATCATTTAGTTGGTTAAAAGACTTGTAATAACTAAAAAGAAAATAAGGTACGGAGTACTTATTAGATATAGAAGATGAAAGTAAAAAAACACATGTTCAAAAAAAAGTAAAAGAAAACACATCACACATAGAAAAAGAGAACAAAGAACGAAAAATAAAGAGCCTATAAAATAAAGTCAAAAAAAGAAGAGTTTTATCTTAAGTAAATATGTAACTTCGAAATGAAAATGTGAAGTTACAACTTGAATCTTAATAATACTATATATATATATATATATATATATATATATATATATATATATATATATAGTAAGGATCAAATGAGAAGAAAACTTATAATAAGAATGATAAGAAGAAACCACAACCACACATTTCAGATGCACCTATAAAAATGCATGCATCTCCCTTAAAATTCTCCATCCTATTTAAAATGTGTGGCTAGAAATCCTTCTTATTCTTCTCATTATATTTTTTCTTCTCACTTGATCCCTTCCCATATATATATATATATATATATATATATATATACAATTTTAAAATAAAATAAGCTTAAAAACTTATATAAAATAAGTGTTGGTTTGTAGAGCTCGACTAGCTCGTTCGGCTCATGATATTTAAACGAGTTTTCAAACGAGCCGAGCCAAATATTAGTTTTCAAAGCTCGACTCGTTAAACTAATCGAGCACTAATATTTTTTCGAAATCGACTCAAGCTCGTAAGTATTAAGCTCGAGCTCGAATAAAACGAGCTCAAACTCTAGTAGCTTGTTAAAAGCTTGACTCGTTAATACTCTTACACAAACCCACTTGTGCTTAAAACTTGTCACCAACACGTGAGTGGTGAAAATATGGTTTAGGAAACACACCTTTTTGGGAGGCATGCATTATGCATATGTCCTTGTTGAATAATTTAAATCACTTTAGCAAGAAATAGAGAAAAAAAAATGATTCAAAGCTCGGCTCGTCAATAGTGGAATAATTTAAATATTGACATTGATTGGGGTTGTAATCGAGTCGAACTGAGTCGAAAGTTGAAAATGTTATGTTTGGCTCGAGCTTAGCTTTATAGCTCGACGAGCTTTTATAAAGAAAGCTCGAGCTCGGCAATAACTCAAGTCGAGCCTATATACAATCGAGCTCGACTCGTTAAACATTCCAAGCTCATTGCTCGAGCTTGACCTAATAGCTCGATAAAGCTAGACTCAATTTATCTCGAGTCTATCTCGAGCTCGAGTTTCTCGACAAAAGCTCGACTAGTTTACATCCTAACATTATTCTAGTGACTCTAGTTGAAAATGTATCTAACTTGTCAATTTTTGTTATGTAGTCATTTTTTTTTGTTATTAAAATACAAATTTTTTAAATTTTGATTTTTGTGACCTGTTTACTATGTATAATAACCATTTTACCCTTCAAAATTTAAAAATTATTAGAGATACAATCGTGACAAAATTTCTACAAAAGTCGAAATCAAAATGTTTCTGATTTAATAGAAAAAAATATGACTACCCAAAATAACAAAAACTAATAAATTATATGCATTTTCAAATCATTAACTCAAAAATATATTGCAAAAACTCCCAAAAGGCAAGCTGCCATGTTTACATTCTTTTCTAGCCCGCCTAGGGGTGAGCATAAAAACCGAAATAACCGAATAAACTGAAAATCAAAACTGAACCGAACCGAACTACGAATTCGGTTTTTGGGTTTAACAATCAGAACCGAAAACCGAATTTATATAAATATATATGTTTTTTTTATATATTCATGTATAAAAAATACCATTAAAATTTTATCCTAATAAAAAAAAACACTTTTTATGCTTGAAATATATATATTTTTTTTGCTTAATATGTATGTAATTATTTTTTTTAATTTCGGTTTTCGGTTTGCTTTTCAGGTTGGCTCCAAAAAAGATTTCGGTTTTCGAGTTGACCCAAAATTTTTTTACCGAATTAACTGAACCGAATTAACCGAAAACCCGATATCCGAACCGATCAACAACCCTACTAGTTGATACTACTAGATGGTCATTTCAAACTTATTGGAACACCAATAGTTAAAGTCCATTATGTTAAAAAAAAAAGCCCATTACCTTGGTTGAATTAGCTTTTTTCCGGGCTTATTAGTTTATCGAGATTCTTTAAATCCAATAAGCTTATTCTTCTGGTTATCGAGTATCATACAGATCATGAACTAAGCCCAAGTTTTTGCAAGTCTAAATATAAAATGGTATTAAAATTATAGCGAGTCTCAATAACGAAATTATTCATTGCATTAGATGATGATGTTAGAAGACTATTGTTTGTCCTAAAGTAAAACTCAAACAACACTTTCAAAAAAGGATTTAATATAGTTATTGACTTATTGTTTGTCTCTCTGCATACCAAGGCTTCTTGAGTGAAGCCAAAACTGCGAAGTCAAGGCTAAAACCTTGACTTTTTGTACTGGAGTCAAAACCTCCAGTACTTCTCCGGCAGTTTGCTGCCGGAGATAGTCCGCGTCTCTCATAACCGAGAGCATCGCGGCCTTCAGTTCTTTAACTGCATTTTCCAAATCAGACACTTCTCCATCAACCAAAACAGCTTCACGTTTGATAAGCCCACAAAAAGGCTGCGCCGCCACACTCTCTTGCACACAAGCTAAGGCGGCTGATATCTCCTTTTCCATGCGACGTGTGTCCTCTTTGAGAGATGAAATCTTTTCGTTTTGTTCTGGAGTTAACTCATTGCCTACAGACTGCCTTAAGAAACGAAATGTTATAGATGGTTTGAACCCAGAAGCCCATAAAAGAGTACGTTCGAAAGAGCTGAACCAAGGTGGTGAGAACATGAGAAAAACATCTGATTCTGCAGCTTTGCTTTTCTCATCAAAGTATTCTTGGTAGTGTGACAATACTTGCTGGACCAAATAACTTAACTCTTCTTGATCATCATGGGCTGTTGCTGAAGCTGAAGCTGAAGCTGCTAAAAGCTTGTCAAGGTAGCTTCTGTGCTGGACCTCCCAGCAGCCCTCAAAGTATTCACCAAATGATTTAATATCCATTTTTGAAAACAAGAAGTTGGCCCAATACCAACAAGTAAGTAATAAGGACTTGCTTATATAGTGAGGAAGATGATGCATCATAATAATATCACTCGACTAATTTGTTTTATTTTGATTCTTAGCAGTTAAGAATCAATTTTGTTTGTGGTGAATATTTTATGGCGGTTTGTCAATAAAAAATATGATTCATGGAAATGAAAGTGAAGATTCAAGGAAATGTCGGTTTAAGACACAGTAGGAAAAAATTGCATTTTTATATTCGATTCAACTCTATCCATAAATATCTAGCTAGATTTTTATAAATTATTTATACTGAATTATATATGTGACAAACAATAATTCTAGCTTGCCTTCTAAGTTAGGAAAGTTTACATTAGGAAGTATCATCGCAAGCCATACCTCTTCATTTGGGCTCCACAGCATGTCACATCAGCATCTTATTCTCACTCAAAAATACTCTTTCACTTATAACACACATTTATCTCCTCACTTGGGCCCCACCGCCCATAATTTTATTTTATTATTCCATTTTTCACACAAACGTAATTTGCTTCATTAAAAATAAAAATACATTACATAAACATAAAACATACTAAACATAAAATAAAAATACGAAACGTAAACAAATTAAACGATACAAAACATAAAAACATAAAAATACGAAACTAAATTAAGCGTCTGGATATTTTCTCATTATTTCAGCTTGTTTCCTTTCAATGATGGCTCGTTTTGCTGCCGGCAACGACGAAGGATCGATCATGAGAAACTCCAGCTTTTTACACTGCATTATAGCCAGTTCTTTTTCTCTCTTCGCCTCGTACTCTTTTTCAGCAGCATCACATTTACGTCTATAATCCTGAGAAACAAGTGATGATACAGACTCCGATTGACTCCTCCCGGTGCTTCCCCCGGCTAATCCCCGGTGGCTTCCCCCCCGTCCTTGTTGTTTCAGACCGATTTGTTTGCTTTTTTATTTTTAGCCCGTTGTTTGCCGGCGTGAACCTCCTCTTTGATCAGGGCCAAGACACTATTATTGAGATATATCTGCATCAATCGGCTCCGCCGCATTCTATTTGGGGTAATTTTTCAAAATATTCCACACGTGAGGGTATAGAATTTTTTTACCATATCGGTCGATATAAGCCGTCTTTGCATTCTCGACAAAGTCAGCATCACTCTCTCCGCTTTTGCGATTTAGATGCTTGTAAATACCGTTAAACCGTTGGCAATCACCGTGCATCCTGGTCCATTTTTCCGTCATCATATTTTTGGTACGAGGAGGAGTTGTTGTTCGCGAGTTGAAATCGCTCATAATCAGGTTCCAATAGATGTCTTCGTGTTGGTCTTTTCCGATATTCGCGTCCTGCGAGTGCTCGATCCAAGACTCGGATAGCAAGATTTCTTCGTTGTTACTCCAACGGGTAATCGATCGCCTTGATGCCATTTCATCATCTTCATCGTCCTCGTCCAAATCGACAACGGGTTGTTTCCCCGTCCTTTTGTGTTTACGCTTAGCTTCACGGGGTTCTTTGGCTTATGGTACTTTGAATTGTAATTGTGATGATGGTTGTGGAAAATATTGTGGTTGTGAAAAAAATTATGGTGACGTATTTCTTGGATTCGTGTAACTTTGGAAGTCGTATTGTTGATTTTGATGATACACCAATTGTGAGTGATAAGCTTGATCGGGGGTGACATTTGCGTTCCAAAAGGGGGATACGGTTGCGACGAATTTGAGTTTTGGAAACCTGGGGTGGACGGATTCGATTGGTTCGAAGAAGTCGAGTATTGTTGCGGGTTGGAGTTGAGAAGATGGGTCAAATAACCCGGTGTTGGTTCATTTGGTGGTTGAGACATTTTTTTTGATGAGAAGAATATATGTTGAGAGTAATAAGAAGTTTGTTGTAGAGAAGTGTGCTAAAATGATAAAATGAGCTGTTAATTATAGTGAATAGTGAGTATAAATTAAAAAAAATATTTAAAAATTAAAAAAATTTAGCCATTGTGTATTTTTTGAACTGTTATATTCTTTTTCCATTTGTCATTATCTACGTCGTGGCTATGTCGAGGTTGTTAGGTTTTTGCCATGGCGAGCGGTGGTGGTGTGGTGGCAAGCGCTGTGGCGAGGCCACGTAGGCTATGACGAGCCCCCACCGCCACCATACTCCTTCCTCTAAATATTCGAAACCCTAATTGAAAACTAATCACTAAATACCAAAAGATTCTATAGCTAACTATCCAGATCAAGGTTTTTAAGATCGGGATCCTACCCAGGATCGTTTTCGTCTTTGCAAGATCGAGATCGTAAAGTGGGATCGGGATCGTAAGATCCTACTATGATTCCATTGTCCTAATACTCTTTGTAATGTTATACAGATCTACAAATTATCATATATCATAAACACAAAATTATGTGAATGTTTCATAGAAATGTTGTCCTAAATTATGATTGTGAAATGTTTAAGAAGATTAACATGTTGTTTTTTTTAATTCTACGAAACACAACCATAAATTTTTAATTTTTTAAGTTTGTGGTTCAAGAAAAGTAAGATCGAATTGGAGTAGATCTTAAGATCCTATGGTCAAGATCGGGATCCTATAAGATCTTAGGCATACAAAGATCCTATGCAGGATCCGGATCGTTTTTACTTTGCCGTATCGTAAAATCGTAAGATACTAAGATCAGAATCGGGATCTTAACAACCATGATCCAGACTAAATTTTAGATCTATATCTCATACTGCTTTTTCTTCTCGACGCAATGAAAACGAATATATAGTTAACCCTTCAAACTCAAATCATCTTTGTTTTATCAAATATGTTCAGTTTGTTTTAATTTCTTACATTTGCATTTGTTGTGAGAACCTAACTTTTGAAGTTTTCGTATAAATGTTGGATTACTTTTTAGTTAAGGAAATACAATATGGGCATTGATTCTGATGAATTTTTTGAAGTAAATTTAATTTGTTGTAAAGGTGTTACTTGGTTCATGTGTCAAAACTCAAAAGTCGAAACCCGTTTCCTTGGTTGACTCATACCATTACGTGTCATCGTATTCGAGACTATACTATATTTATTTTATGTTTTTTTCAGACTATTCAAAAAGCTTCAACAATCTTTCTCGTTTTCTTTAAAAACACGTTTGTATGCTCAACATAAGTTTTAATTTGTTTAAAAAGGAAAAGGTAAAACCGATAGTAATATTATTCGAAGCCGGTAGGGACTATTTTGTTGGTTGTATGGGTGTTTCATATCAGGGTTAAGATAATCAATAGTCTAGCTAATTATTAAAGATGGTTACCGGATATCACTTGAAGTCGTGTAATCACTTTTCAAAGAAGATTATTCGACCTTATGCCTGGGTTACATGAATACCTCATTGGGATAAAACCAAGTGTTTATTCTTGTTCTAGGCGCAGATCAAGAACCATGCGTTTCTATGTGTTTTTGTTTTTTTTGTGTATATCTCATGCAGTTTATGATCCTCTATTTATAGGGGAAATACTCAAAACAATAGTCAAAGTAATTATGAGAGATTATAGGAGATACAATCTCTTCCATAATTATACTCCTTGGTTTCAGGAATTAGTGGTTACATGACCATATTAATCGTGGTCATTAAATGTAATTATAACTTGCCATTTAAACTGGTCAAAGTTGTTACAAGTTATTGAATTCATTCCAGCGTGTTATTCATTCAGTGTCTTGAACCATCAGCTAGCCCACTGAGGGGCATACCCGCTGAAGGTTTAATACTGAATCAACTCACTGATGAGTTAACCCGCTGAGGATACTTCCTCTGATGGATTACTCCCTGATGGTATCCTTCAGCTTACTCCTCAGGGAGTTCCAAAGCTGAAGTCATCAGACTGATGAATACTATTCAGTGAGTGAACTCACTAAACTTCATCAGCGACCACTAACATTTATCAGTGACATGAATTCCCTTAACCACTATCTGAGTCAGGGTCTTCAGTGACCTAATTTTTTTAGCTTTGGATCAGGGAGTCTTACAACTGCCCTACAACCCCAAACTCTCAGGTAGTTCATGTTTGGTTTCATTTTAGTACATAATTCATAAGGGGTAATATTGTTCCTTTTGTTAGGAACCCTCATTGATAAATAGCAAGCTGTTAACATAGCTTCATCCCCGAACCATTGATTCAATCCTGAGTAGGACAACATGGAATTAACTATTTCTTTCTGAATCCTGATTTTCCTTTCAGATATACCATTTTGTTGTGGAGTATAGGGGGTAGTCGTATCATGGATAATACCAACAGACTGAAAATACAGAGTATCCATGTACCCACCTCCCCTATCAGTCCTAAATCTTTTGATCAAAGACTTTTGTTGTAATTCAACTTCAGTTTTGAATACTTTTAAGTTATCTAATGCTTCATCCTTAGTATGTAATATATAAACACAACAAAACCTTGAAGCATCATCAATAAATGTCATAAAGTACTTTTTATTCCCTAATGAGGGAGTAGCATGCAGATCACATAAATCACTGTGTATCAGCTCCAAAACTTCAGTCTCACGTTTCACATTTTGAAATGATTTCTTAGTTATTTTGGTCAGCATGCAAGTCTTACACTTTTCAGTGTCTATGTCAAAATCTAGGATTAACTCATCCTTAGACATATCTTGCATCCTCTTAAAGTAGACATGACCTAGTCTAGCATGCCATAAGATTGAATCATTCAGTTTAGAGGTTGACATAAAGGCTGAAGTAATATTATCTGTTAGCCTCAAAAATATTGAGTCGAACAAGGAAGTTCGTTCATTATATTAGGTCTCGGTCACTTAATTAATTATACGTTGTAATAGGCTAGAAGGGTAAACGGGCTCGTAAATGTAAGCTAATATTGTATGTGTATCGGGCTAAAGCCCAAGTCAATCCCGAGCCCGTCCCAAGTAAAAGCCCACACGCCCCATGTAGTTGTGTAGGGTATATATACCATTTTCCATCAAGGAAAATGGTGTTGGTTCATTTGGTAAACATTTTGTTTTGCAAGTAATTCAACCATTTTCTCTCTCTTGTTTCTCTCTCTAAACTTCTTCTAAATTTCCTTCTCTTTTCTACTTGTATTCGAGCAACATGATAATGAAGTAAAGTGATTACTTGGGTTACCGACAATTGATATCAAGAGCCTCGGGTGTTTCGTGTTTGATTTGTGGATTAAAAACTAATTTCGTGACTTATTGAAAAAAATAAGCACACGAATTCGTGGTTTGGTTAAGCTTTTGGAAGAAAAACGTGTACTTTTGTGTTTCTTATT